>OX578277.1:30815394-31107394 GCA_951217055.1 Gerris lacustris | reverse complement strand
GGAACAATGACGTGTTGGAATGGATATCATATAAGACGCTAAGAACTGGTAAGGATCAGTCAGGGCACTGTCGTGTGCGAATAAGCTTTGTTGATCTGCCTATCTTGTTTTAAGCTGACCTTAACTTATAATTTTTTTTAATAAAAAATAAAGCCGTTGATATCAGAATAAAAATAAAATAAACAGTTTTATAAACAACTACATTAATATAAATTAAAAATTAAAGTATTAATCATAGTAAATGTTTAAAAAGAAAGTACTAAATACAACACATTTCAATGAAAGAAAACAAGAAATAAATAAAAGCATAGGTAATTTAAATGTTTACTACCCTATATCCGTTTATAGATATAATAAGTTTGTATGTAAGGGGTTTCAGAAATTCAATGTTCAAAAACTAGCCCACCAATCTTCAAAAAATCCAAACGTTATGAGCAAACCAAAATTCCTGATGACCCAGAGGCGAGCTCTAGTGGCAATGACGGAAAACATGTCACTTATTTTGATTTCTTGTTAATATCTCGAAAACTATTGGTCGGGGCTAAATTGGGACTATTTAATATAATAGAGCAGATTTTAATTTAAATCAAATTATTATTATTATTAACTACGGGAAACAGACAGAGAAAAATACACTCCAGCGCTGGGATTTGAACCACAGGCCTCTATATTTCCAGTATAGCGCTCTACCAACTAAGCTACGCAAGAGAATGATTTTCTCTGACGTTAAGCGTCTAACGTCCCAGCGCTGGAGTGTATTTTTCTCAGTCTGTTTCCCGTAGTTAATAATAATTATAATTTGATTAAAATAAAAATTAATCTTTTCGTAGTATGAATACTACCAAAATCGTAAAATATGAATTTATAATAGAGCAGATAACTATTGCAACGTTGGTGTAAACGTTTGATTTATTTATCATAATAATCCAATAAGATACAAATAAGTGTGCCAATTTTAGAACTTAGGGATTTTTTTTTCAAGTTAAACCTTTCGTTGACTGGACTAAACCTAACTTCTTTCAGAAAATTGATTATCAATTAATTTATATAATACCATAAATATTCCATACAAGGTAAAAAATGTGTTGTTTTTCTTCTTTTAAAGAGAATGGAATTGGAAGTTAATAATAATCGACCTAAGCTAGGATGTTCACCAATAAGAAAACAACTCAATTACTTTTATCTACTTGCGGCAGCAAAATGAGGCATTATTGAACTGATTTCGGGCAGAGAAATGTGATTTTACGGTCTAGGTGGTAAAATGAGGAAAAATTTTGCTGTCTGGGCAGCAATATTTTTATTGTTATAATATTGGCAGTAACAGTTTATAAGTAAAGTAGCATTTGCTTTGCTCGTGTGGTTTTACGACCTCGCTGTCGCTCAGGCGCAAACTCCACACTCGCATGCAAAATGCTACTTTCTGCCCTAGATGCGTAATGTACTATTATCTACGATTGATACGAAATATAAACATTGTATCTCTGTTTAGATGCGTAGAAAGTGATTCTTTACGTACTTGTATTCATTGCGCATGCGCGTCTCATAGTTCTGAAGAATTCCTCTTCTTTACCACCCTAGGGCGGTAAAGAAGAGGAATTCTTCAGCTTTACGCACGATTAGCGAGTTTGTTTACATTTAACAAAACTAATTTGCTGTTATTTTATTAAAGTAACTGTTTATATCGAGTTTTTTGGGAAAAACAATGAGTGAATCAAGTTACTTTGACGAAAATGTGGAGAATAAAACTCCTCCAGAAATAATTAATTCGACAAAAAATACAACCCAAGAATTAATGCCATCTTTATCAAGAGAGAGATACGAACTTACATACAGCAAGTTTATTTTTTTCTGTATTTATTATTTAAATCTAACAATTGTAGATAAAGTATGGTACGCAACTCGTGCGAAAACGGCATTTTGCATTGCTTGTGTGGTTTTACTACCCTCGCTGTCGCTCGGGTGCAAACTCCACACTCGCATGCAAAATGCTACTTTCCGCACTCGACGCGAATAATGTACTATTTTTTAATTTTTTCCTGACAAGATTATAATAATTGTTTTTTACGTACAGTATTCATAAGATTTCATATAGGTTACAGGAGATGGAAAACGAGTTATAGAAAAGCAAAATATAGGGTTTTCAGAAAATTGTTTTAATAGTTTCATTTTTAAGGCTTTCATATTTAAAGTCAATTTCTTTTCTTCAAGGATAATATATTAACTCATATAAGGTTTCACGAACATTTTTTTTTTTTTGCTTTAACCAATTCATGCGATACAGTTTTATTTTCTCTTTCTTTTTCCAGAAGGAAATTCTTCCTTGTATTACATTTCTAGAACCGTGTAAAGCAACAACGTAGTAAAAAATAAGTAACGAAGATGAAATTCCAGTATTATTATTTTTATTAATCTACTTTTTACTTTCTCATATACGTAGTATATAAATGGAGAGAAAGCATTCAAATAGCGTGTAAATTCGATCTTGATGGATCCTTTTAAAAATATTTATAAAAAATTAAATCATTAAATGTTTCACTGCGCCACTGACTTAGATTGAAGTATCAAATTTTTGTTAAAGCGACCTTGTAATAATCTTTATGATACCTCGTCATATCTACACTACAATATTAACAAGTTATATATAACTATGTTTAGGATTCAAATATCTTTCAGACCAAGACAATCAGAAAAAAAAAACATTGTCATATACTTTACATGGTCCTCATTCTGTCATAACCTTACTTAAGGACATATTATTCTTTTTATTTCGATAGTTTCTTTTATTTCCATAAGGACATATTTTTTATTATAATAAATTAGAAATTGTTCCTTGCAGTATTCAATTCTGGAGTAGTTGGGTCTATTAAGGAATTAAAAAGCTCACTTGAGCAATATTTTGACCTCTCCTTGGGTTATTCTCAAGCTGACTGACAAGAAGTTATCTTAAATTATACTGGCTATATTCTTGAAATATTTTATTTTAATCTTTTTGATTTTCGTCATTTCTTCTGAAGTCAGGTAATGGTCATATCACTTGTGATATATATATATATATATATATATATATATATATATATATATATATATATATATATATATATATATATATATATATATATATATATATATATATATATATATATATATATATATATATATATATACATATATATATATATGTACATTTTTACTACATTAAACTAGGTAAAATTATATTTTTAACATTTATTTTTCTCTCCCTTCTGTTATCATTTCAAACTTTTATACTCCAATATCAGTATAAAAGGGAGAAAAAAATAAATGTTTAAAATATAATTTTAGCAAGTTAAATATACTAAAAAGTACATACATATATCACAAGTGAAATGAACATTACCTGACATCAGAATAAATTACAAGAATCAAAAAGATTCATAATCTAACCAGTATAATGTAAGATAACTTCTAGTCAATCAGCTTGAGAATGGCAAGGAGAGGTCGCTTTTAAGTTTCTGTACAAACTTACGAAAAGAGACCTTATTTAACGGGTCTGTCTGTCCGTTGGCATGTTTCAATTCATAAACTACTATAGCTAGGAATGTTCGTAGGCTTCCGCGGTTACAATTATAATGAAGGTCTATAGGTCTTCCTTATAATAGCTAGGAACATGAAATTCGGCACACAGGTTCATCTCGGCATTTGTGACAAACTGGAGACTTTTTGGATTTTTCACACTTAATATTTTCAAAGTGGCGGCCAATATGGCGGGCGACAAAAAAAAGTTTTTAGTCACCATGACATGTTATACATCAATGTAAAGGTCTTGAAGTGTAGAAAAAGAATATGCAACTTTTAAAATTTTACACTTTATAATTTTAACTTAATCGTACAGAAACCGGCGATTGTCGCCTCACGTACTTACATGAAGCGCGCCTAACTTGTTTAATTCCCTGATAGACACAACTACTCCAGAATATTTTTATTTATAATTGTCAAAATCACAATCAGGTGATCATTTCATCACTTCTAGATAATTACACATATAGACTAGGTAAAAGATAAATGAGTTAAGTATAAAAAGTAGTGAGAAATAGGATCTTTAAAGGTATCTGTGTAAAGGAGCCCGCAGGCGGGATTCAAAACCTGGTAGGTTTGACTGCCTGTGTAAAGGGTTAAGTAAAGAATGTACATAAAATAAACTAAAGATAAAAAAAAAACTAAAACGTAACTAATAATAAAAGTAATTTCTATGTATATTGTGGTTGGTCGGATATTGATTGAGTGTGTGTGTTCATTTTAGTGTATACTTATTATCATTATGTTTGTTTACCACCAAATATCACTCAACACAATCAACTCATTAAACTTTTAAATAATATAGACCTCTTTATCCATTATTGAGTGCCATTATTTTAAAGAACTAAATTTCATCCTGGGAATATTTCAAGATAAGAGTTAAAATCAACTGCTAAATTTCGCATGGAATTGTGATTTTTTTTCTAACAGTAATGTTTATGTTTATAATTATAATATTTTGTACAGTATTTAATATAAATTGGTACAGCAGTTCAGCTAATAATAATAATAATAAATTGGACTAAGACCCTTCACAATAATTTTTGTCGATTAATTCTTGTTATAGTAAAAATTAAAACAATTAACTAGAGAGATAATTAAGAAAAATATCTATTCAGTTAATAAATAATAGCTGTATGTAAGGTATAATCGCACTTGTACAACTCTTTCATTGATAGGATTTTTTTCAACTAGGTACATATCGGGTAATTACAAAGGATGTCACTCGGAAAATATGTTCTCAAAAAAGGTTTATAAATATCTAGAACACGCTGTTCCTAGAACATACCCAGGATTCAACAAAAATATAAATAAAGCTCGAAGAATGGGTTCTTGTATTAATTTAGTAAGATATAAAAGCAACTTCAACAAACAGCCTTAACAAAAAAATATTATTCCAGTTTATATAAATAAATAATTCCCTACTTCAATGATTTTTTAAGCATCAATTCAAATTTATCCCTGAATATTTTTATCAGTTGACTGATTCTCCCCTTCCAAAAAAAAGTACTTGTTTTTACAATAAAAAAAAAGAAGAAAAAAAACCTTAGTGGAGGTGATTAATGTTAGTACACTTGTGGGTGTTTGTACACCCAAACCAGGGGGGGGGGGTTATGAAAAATATATTCCTGGAGGGAGGGGGGTTAAAGACCTACTGGAGACTCCGTAGAGAAAGATTAATGATTTTTCTTTTGTTTGAAAAATGATTACCACGGAAGGGTGGATTTTCCCAACATGGAAGCGGATCCCCATTGGAAAAACACCTTGGAAAATTATACTCTCAATTTTTTTTTGAGAGATTTGCTGCATTTTCATTTTATTCTACTTCCTTGAATTATTTTTCATTGGAATTTTATGATTAATAAGTTATAATACATTACTTTATTATTTTTATAAGTCTGTCTTTTAAATAATAATTTCTATTAAGTAAAATATTAACTCATGGCATTATTTTTTCCTTATAGTTAACTTAATTAATAAAAAATACATAGATAAGTGAACGGGTGCCTTTCTATAACTAAAGATCCGAAAACTCTATTTTTCGTGTTCGTTTTACAGAAGAAAATTTAATACTAATGCCAACATTAAAGTAATCAAATATTTTTGAATAACTTGATTTTCCGGTGAAATCCGTATCACGAAGGGGTTGAAGTCCAACGTTTCACTTCCTTTACTGAAAGCATCTTCAGCTGTGTGATGTTGACTCGAGGCAAACACAAGACATAACAGTTTGCTTCGAGTCAACATAACGATGCTCCGTACCCTTGAAGATTCTTCCAGTAGTAGAAGCGAAACGTCGGACTTCAACCCCTTCGTGGCAAAGATAAAAAAAAAAAAACTAAATGACCAAAATAAATCAATAATAATGTATTTTAATGTGTTTAGTCTTCAAATTTACATGAATATAAATAAATAGAGTAGTTATTTGGTAACACTTATCACTATCATAGATATACATCAATGCTCATTCGATATATTCAGCCCTGTATGATAAAAATACTAGCAATAAAATATCCTACATTATTGAATGCTATTTATATTTCAATTTATTAAAACGGACAGACATTAATCCTAAAAGTAATTTATTATATTAAGCTAATATGTGACGTATTCGCACCTTCATTATGATTCCCCGAATTATTATACTTTGATTCATCTCCTATTTTGACTCAGAAAATACATTGGTTTTCATCTATTAAAATATTAATACAATACGAATAGCATGGATGCAAAAATAAATAAATTCATTCATCATGTAATTAGAAAAAAAAAAAATCCTTTTTTTTATAAATTCTTGTGTTAAAATATGGAAAATGGAAATTAATTAAAGATAAAAATAACAAAAAATAATTTGGAATTAAAATAAAAATATAAAAATTTAATAAATAAAAATTTGGAAAAATAAGTAATTTATTAAAGGTGCAAAAAAAAAAATAAGCAATTAGATAATATATTAAATACAATAAAGAATTAAAAATGATAGAAATAAGTAAAATAACTTTTCAAATATATAATTTTGTAATGCTTAACAACGCTAATTGCTTTTGTGTACTTTAAAAAAATAATTTGAGACAAAAAAAATGTAAACATCAATCAGTAGAAAAAATTACATCCATGCTACATAGTAATGTAAATAGAATTTTTTTAAAAATAAAAATAAAAGATAAAAAAACAATATATATCTGAACCAATTTAATTAGGAGAAGTATTTTTGTATGTACCTTAAGATCGGTTCAGGTGGGATTCTTCTGAAGAGCCAATGGGCCTTTTGGTAAGTAGTCCAATCATATCTGTGGACATGTCATCAAAACATAATGGAACACAACAATCATATACTGTATGATTGTGTATGACCACAATATTATAATTAATGTTATTTGTAATTAAATAATAATACCAGTTATTAAATACTTTACAATAGCTGAAAATGTTTTGATATTTATCAATAATTGATAAATATCACGCATACGTGAAGTATTTATTTTAAATATTAAAATTAATAAAGAAATTTGGGAGCATAACTATGAAATAAAAAGCCGTATAGTTTAGAAAAAATATGTTTGTATAATTATAAACTTACACGGAAGGGAATAATTGTAGCACAGAAGAAATAATAGTGAACAATAATAGTAGAAACTAACAAATTTAATTGCATCCACGCTTCAGATCTTTGTCAACCAATGTATACGAAGAAACAACTTTTGACAGGGAAATGATACAAAATCATGAACTGTGAAAGAGGACAGGAGAAACCAAAGTGCCCATATCAGACTAAGGTGAAAATAGAAATGGATTAGGCACAAGGGAAGAAATTGAAATTTTTCCATTGGAAAGAAGGCCTTAAATTAAACCCTCAGAGTAGCAAAAGAAAGATAGAAAGCCTAAGAAAATTTGACAATAATCTGTCTACATTGAAGCGTGATAAAGTGCCTGCAATGAATTGAACTGGATGGTTGTTAACAGCAACTGCCAGATGAAAGAGTATTGACGGAGTCATGTTTCATACGGTTCAACCTGATCAATAAAATGCGGAGTATATATTATTGTATTCATAGCTAACTTTTACAGGTACCAACAGTAGTGTTATATTTTACAAACAATTTGAAAGTATTTCAGGAATAAGAGCGTTGATGGAGGTCATCTGAATGAATACAAAGAAACAATCTCTCCACGTTAAATAATACTCGTTTATTTATCACAGCAGTTTTCGGCAATTACAAAGCTATCATCAGTGCCGATTATGAAAGAACTGGAGTTACATTACACAAATATAAAGTGGGCGATTCATACGTTGTCAGAGACTTACGTAAGACTCAGTAGAGATTTTTTCTCTGTATTTATTATAAAAGTATTGATTACTTAAAATATGTAACTATAAAATATGTAACATTTCGATTGTAATCACTATTATTATAAATTAATTATGATTTGGCTTTTAAATTTATAATTTCAGATTTGAATATATCTATGCTACAATTAGATTCCACACATCAAATTTTTAATATAAAAACGTATAAATATTAAAAAAATATCAATCTTATCCGAGTGTCCTTTTTTTGATTTTTGATTTATAATTTCTACTCTAAATCCTTGCTACAAAACAGTGATAAAATAGACCACCAAAAACTCGACCATGCAAAACAGCATATTTTGCTTTTACTATATTGCTTTTTTCTAATATAAATAAAAGAACTTTTAATATTTTTTAATGTATTCTCTTGCTTTACTGGTTAGAAAGTTCACAAAGAACAAAGGTCAAAGAGTTAAGGAATAAGGGAGAGGGAGTATTTGTCGCGCAGACCCTTTTCTGATTTCGTCCTTTAACAGGTTACACCTTGCTGAGCCCTTTGATCTTATTGTAACGGCAAGAAAGTGAAACCTCGCCCCGATGCCCAAGGGCAGAAGGATTTCTCTCTAAAGAATATCTTGCTTGGAAATGCCTGAAAAAGGGAGTTTTGATATCGTAGCGAAAGTATGAAAAGTGTGGCACACGAAGGGTCTCTTTCACTCTTTCAAGCGGGCTTTTTTAAGACGATGTCTCGAGAAGCAAATTAGGTAGGGCGGTGAGACCAACTCTTCACCTAGAGTTTACCCCCTCCCTCCCTTGTTCGTTAAAGAACGGCCCCGACGAAAATGGGCCTCGAACCGCTTTTCTCTTTTATGTTTTCCCTGGTTTTTTTAAGCTCATTCCAACGAACCGACGAAAAAACAGTCCTTTGTGCCAACCCTAACCCAAAACTGTAAGACCACCATTATTAAAACGCTGGGAATGAAAGAAAATTGTAAAGTTAAAAAAAACTTTTTTACATTTCTCAAGAAATAAATGAAAAGTTACACTTCGAGAATAAAAATGTTCTTATTTAGTGAAATTTTATAATCTTTCATGACAAAACAAAGAGCCCTTGTAGAAACAAGGTTATCATTATAACCATAAAATAATTGATGATTGACTCATATGGTGATATTACTTTTAGCATAAGTATTAGTAGTTCATCCACAAGTTCATGCTTATCAATTGATCATAATACCAATGAGTATCAATAATTTTAGTATAATTAATACTAATTAATATTTGTTCATTAATACAATGTCTTTCTTTTAATTACTCGTGATACAATGACACTTTCGGACAAGTTATGACAAAGTATTAGGTAAAGTGATTAGGCTAACTATTATAGTATTATTAGTTTTACTAAATGATCATTGGAGTCACTTGATTAAGAACAAAGAAAGACGTTGAATAATAAAATACAAACACATTAACACAGATAATCAATAACACAAAATGCACCGCACTCACACACAAATAATGCAATGTCAACTTCAAATACAAAATTTAATCTTGAATCATACTATTAGGGAATTACTTATTTTAATACTGCTAGGTCACAAGAGAAAGTAAGAAATGTTCTTTTAATGCAAAGTACTTTACTGCATTTAAATTTTAATCACTAAAATAAATTTGTTTAAATTTCTTCCTATTTTACATCCAATTTAAATTTTCAACCCCGAGGAAATTAGTCTCTATTTAAAAAGTCTTCAAGCTAAATTGATAAAGTAATTAAGTTATTTAACACGCAACAAACTGCTTAAACCGTACTTTGTTCAAATTTCGTGATCACTTTCTTACTTTCTTTTTATATGTATTTCAATAATTTGTTACTATAGCAAGTATAAATATTCCTGATTATTTATCATTGGTTCCAGTTTTATCATTATTTGCTTTGAATATGAGGCTATCAGCTGTAAAATTATTCATATTGAGGATAGAAAGGATCAATCAAAAGTAAAAAATCACTTGTTAATTTACAGACGTTTGAAAAAAAAAAAATTCCTTGTTCAATGTATTTTAATGACTGAATCTCCTTATCCTAAATGCTTTTAATGTTTTTAAATAGGTCGATTGTTTCAATTAAAATACACTTTTAACATGAAAATGATCGGTTAAGGGCAAACCTTAGTTCTAAATGTGAACACATTTACTAAAAGTTTGCCTGACCAGGTGACCAAATTTTGTGGATAATTTTGATAAATTTGTTGTTTAAGTGTGTAAGATTTTTATTTTTGTTTCAAAGTTTATCTAATCACGTGACAGTTTTTTAAGAAATATAGACAACATTTTAAGAAAATCATACGGGGCTTTGAGAGGAACTCGCTTGATTGGAGCCCACAATCCACCAATTAGAATGAGACGGTGGAGTCGACTCACGAAGAATTGAAAAAAACAAAATATTGTAGAGAAGATTGTCGTAATAAGGAAGTGGGTTTAAATAAAACATTCTTTAAGATGAACAGTTTCTGATCAGATCAAGCGAATCCTAGATTGAAACCTCAGGGAAGGAGAAACAAAGGAATACCTAGGCAGGCCTAGAAAAGGAATATTGAGGAGAAGGCCCGAAAGATTTGAAAATCATGGGGGGGGGGGGAGTAAAATGAAGCGCTAAACCAAGTGAGATGGAGACCGACAAAGGCTAAAGTAATGTTATAGATGGCATGCTAAATCAATATTCTCTTCAATAAAATAAAAAAATACAATAAACAAAATTATCCGCTATGAATACCTTGAAAAAGGGACAATTTTTTCTGTGTAATGTCACTTAAACCCCAATTTTGACTGATCCTCGCATTCTTAATATTGCGTATTGATGTGGCAAGAAAGAACTAGCCTTTACAAAGTAAAATAAAAACCGAAAAGGTTAGAGGAAGCCCTAAGGATTTTCAAGGAGCCCTGCAGTCTCATCTTCAGAGCGTAAATATAAATAGTAACCTGATGTTATATTTGACATCTAATGTTAATATATTTATGGTTCACAGATAGATATCAGTATGTTAAAAAGAGTCTGTAACAAGTTGGGTAGTTATGTCGATTAGTTACTTTGTACGTCTAAAGAGTATGAAATTAAAGCAATCGTTAGTAAAGCGGGAAGTTTTCCCTCTCTGTCTCTCAGTACCATCAAGTAAGAGTTTTCAGCGGGTAATTAGAATAATTTGCACATTGCGTTTAAAACTTTCACCCTTTACACATCACTCCAGCCCCCAAGAGTCGCTTCTCTCGCATCGCACTTTAATTTATGAGGGGTTTCGGGAAGAGGAGTAGAAAATTTGTCTAAACAATATGTTTAATCTACAAAGCACTTGGTTACTTAATTCCGTTTAGTTGTAAAGTTTAAATCGTCTAAGGACTTTAAAACTCATGATTTCGTAAGAAATTCCAAAACAAGCTATTTCGTTTGGAATAGTAACGTTCAAATAATTAGATGTCTTTTATTTTGATATTTAGTGAATACGTAATATGGTCCCCAATAATAATAATTACAAGATAAAAAGAACTTTTTTTAATACTAAGTTTTTAAATTTTCTTTTGAATCATATGTAGGGTGGATAATTTAATTGTTATTGTTGTATATAATTGAAACTAGTTGTAAATGTGCCCTCAATAACTTGTATAACTCTAGAGGTGGATCCACCTCTACATTTTTATATAATGTTAGTAAAAAAATTGTTCCGAATTTATTTACTTCATATAAACGTAGTAAACCAACTAAACAGCTGATCTTACACGTTTAAGATCAAAAACGTATCTTTGAAAGGACAAATCTTTGTACAAAGGATCTCGCCAACACCGAATTTAAACCGTGCCATTGATACGCCCACGTGTAGGGAAAAATGAGTAGTTACAAGTAAAGAAGTACAGATGCAGAAAAATTAAACCGATAATTATATAAGGCCTGATTTAATCATTCTTGAACATTTTAACAATTGTATCAGCCATACTAGGTACTAAAATAAAAAAAATCATAAAATTTGAAACCCGCCAAAATGAAAATCGTAAATATGGGTCATGTCAAAATAAATAAAATAACTTGCGGATTTTTTCCGAACTAACTTTCCATACAGCAAAATTTGCTGAAAAGGAATTAAATTCTGCTAAAAGATGGCTAAAATGATTAAAATAATGAATTGTCATCGTGTTCTAAGCTATTCTAAAAGTTTCAAATGACTAGATACTCGGGAAGTTAGTTATAAATCGATTGCAAGATTTGTACTGGAAACACAAACAAACAAACAAGAAAGCAAGCTAAAAAAAAAACTAGTAAAAATAGCTTTATCTAAAGAAACGATCAAATCAACTTGTATTCTATAACTTATTTTAAACAAGTTATAAAAGTGTACATGACTTTTTTTATTTTATTTTACATCCAAATTAAGGAATTTTCTAACTTGAATTAATGCCACGTTTTCAAGTTTCAGTCTAACTTCTTCTCTTTCTTTGTAACAGTGCAGAATCTGTGAACTGGACACATTATCTAGATTTACATAACATTTGGGGAAATCCAGTAATTTTTTTTTTTCGTGTGGTGGTCTAAAGCCGGTTTCGGTTCAAGAGTATATAGGATTGGATTTAGAGCGGGGTAGTGAAAGCAAGGTTGATTAAGCATTCCGTGTCAACGAAGCCGTGACGAATCCTCGTTCTACCCGGCGTCCATCTGATGAAAAGCAGAATCAACCCCATAGGATCGGCTTTTCCACAAAGGGAAAATCAACAAACCGTGGTTAACAACACCGGGAAATTTCACGCAGTGGTTTTCACATAGTCGGCTTGTGGAGGAGAAAGATACGGACGTTTTCACAGTGTATCGACACCGGGATTCGGTTTCCATTCTACCTGCAATTAGATGTAGCACTCGATAGAATATTCCTCCCTTAGTCGTCAACATTTCTACACTGATAAATCTGATAGACTAGTCTGCTTTCAATAATTAAACAGAAAATAACAAAACCAATAATTAGTAGCTAACTACAACTAGATAAGGTAACTAGCTAACTAGCAGCTTCACTAAAGACTACACGAATAAACCTCTGAACCAATAGAAATCAATCCTCAATTTCCTTTGTACAGCAAGTATTAGCAAAAAAGTGTACATTAAAGACCACGGAAAGTACATGGAACATTATTTAATTTAAGAGTACATTTAACATTAAGAGTTTCAGAATGTTTGTTTTTAGTAGTATATCCTATAGCTAAGCAGGATCTAATACTTGAACTTATGGTAACACCGTCACCGAGGTATATAATTTAATTTCAATTTAATTTTTAATATATACCTATGGACCATTATAAATCACTAATCCTTCAGCTCTACACGAAAAACGCATTTTAGTCATACCATATATATGTAATACATAATTCACCATAAAACATATTTCGTGTTACATAGTAATAAATTTGACACTGTGATTAAAAATTATATTGTAGACGTACGAATTTAGTCCTAAGTGCATTTCATATAGTAATTAATATGCATACAGTAGCGCATAAAATGCATACATACAAATATATATAAATATATAAATATATATATATATATATATATATATATATATATATATATATATATATATATATATATATATATATGTGTGTGTGTGTGTGTGTGTTTGTGTGTGTGTGAGTATGTGTGTGTGAGTATGTGTGTGTGTGTGTATAATTTATTTTTCTTCTTCAATTACTTTTAAATGCTTATGGGATATGGAGTGTATGACTGCAATATATGGTATTAATAATTTTTGCATGTCCTTCCTCCATTCCCTATTTTTTTATAAGATCGTGACACACTTATCATACAAATGTTATTTTATAAAGCACGGTTCATGCATTTCCAATTTAAAATTTAGTTTGATATAAAAAAATTAAATATTACTTTATTTTACATTTTAACATGTTAGGGACATTTTGTGTTTATGAGATAACATGAGAGGGGAATAAAATCCACAATTTTCAAATTATGGTCTTTAATTTCAGTAGTGCCAAAACTAAGTTAAAAGTAACATACACAAGGACTTATTATGAGATTGTTGAACTTTCTATTTTTATCCAATGTAATAAGTTTATAAGTAAATACATTTTGAATATTTTCTCGAAGCATAAAAGCATTTGTATAATAATTGTATTATAAACTTTCTATATTAGTACTCAACGAATATATGACATGTATTATTTAAAAGAAAAGCTTTAAAGACATAAATACCATTCCGCTGCTAAAAATCGAACCTGCGGGACACATAATAATGATTTTTATGCTAAAATGTTTAAGTTACGTCAAAAAATGTAGTTTTATCTAACCAAGCTTGCATAATGAACCTAAAATATTAGTGAAATATCTAAAAGGCTGAAGAACAATTCTCGTGTCAAGTTATTTTGTGCTCGAAAGTCAACATCCTAGTAGATATTGGCAAAGGAATATTTCGTAATTTAGATTAATGTAATAGCGAAAATCATTTCCCTGTCACGTCGTAGAGAAGTGATAAAAGCGTCGCACCAGAAATACACAACTTCGTAGTTCAATTCCCAGCAGGGTGATAACAATTGTCGTTTCTTACTTTCCCCTTTAATAATAAAATTAATGATTTGAATATCCATAGATTTATTAATATTGCTTTGTTTTTTCCTACATTAAGCCTAATATTAAACATTTCAAATGTCACTTGGTAATAAGGTTTAAGTAGAAATAATGAGTTTATACTAGACATTAAAAATTAACCGAGAAAGGAATTGGCACAGGAACTACGAAAAAACATCATTTGATAAAGTAATGTTAACATTTACAACACATTTTTACAGAGAAAGAGATGTTAACATACTGTAGGTAAAAGGTAATGAGAATATCCGTGTTTATATTATGTTTGTAATTATGACTGTTATTAGTACAGGTTATTCGGAATATGGGAGAATCAGGTGATTACGTTGCTTTTACTCTTGATAGCTTCCATCTTCCTTTCCATATTCATCCCTCTAACTTTCCATTTTACCTCTGTGCTGTTATAATTACTTGTGAAACACCTATTTTGAAAGGGGGAAAGGGGTTCGGGAATGTCTACTAGATGGAACGAGGCAACCTGCTTGTCTGTCTCAAGGGGAATTGTCAATATTGCAAGAGTCCTTGTGATGGCTCGGATCTTCCCCTTTGAAACCGACTGTTTCCCCCCTTATTTCCGAATCACACACACGTTATCCCTTATCGATCCACTAGGGTAGAAACATGGGTGGAATCCAACAATTTCAATATATTATTCCGCTCTACACACATCTGTGCTATACAGCTCTGTTAACTTCCCCCATTCTATCCAACAGAGCAACCCTATTAACGCTTTTATAAATTTTTATGACCTCTGTTCTTTTTTTTTTACTCACTTCTATTCCACATCCATATAGAGAATTGTAACTAAATGCTTCTCCACTCTTTTATTCACTAGTTGGCAACTTTATCTTCATTATATATTTCATTATATTTTTTTCTCTTTAACATAACAAGTACACCAGTGTAAAACAAATCCAAGTAACATTTGTTTATCATTTGGAATAACAAACATTTATGAGCTACTAAACACCAAGACTATTATTGCAGAACTAGTGTATGGATAATAAAAACGCGCTTATTATTAACTTGCAATATCTGAGAAAGTATAAGGTTTTTAGGCAGTGGGACACTTCCTAAAAAGTTTTAAAAATAGGTACCTCACAAACAAGTAAAGTTAATTAATAAAATATGAAAATATATAATTGTCTTTATTTCGTAAGTTTATAAACTTAGTGGCAAATTTATTAAATCATTATGCAATCACAACTCTTCTAATGGTTTATTAGATTATTTTGCTTCCGAGCGAGAAACATTATGATTTTTCTAAAGAACGTAACCAGTGGCGTAACTATGGGCCCGCATCGTGGGAGGGCCCCCAAATCAACAACGAGGGGACCCCAGTTCTAAACGCAAGAAGTTTTTTTTTTTTTTTTGCTCATCAATTTTGTTTGGTGAGGGAGCCCCAAAAAGTTCCCCAACGCCACTGACCGTATTCTCGACAGAAATCCGTTTCTGACGTCTTCTCGTGTCATTTTACAAACCACCCCACCATATCCTATCAATTCTTGTCTATTAATTTAGATGGTAAAAATTAGCCCTATTTTGGTCCCATTTTAATTTCAACGCTCTGCGACTTTGATTCCCTTCCGCACGCACTTAAACTTTAATTTTTACACGCTATTATTAAACTACTTCAGTAGTCTGTCAGGAACAAATCATGCAATCTCTATTGGACACACTTCACGACTACTTAGAAGGCCACAACCAGCTCAAATGGTGTATTTTCAAGGTCAATAAAAAAACAACAAAAAAAGTCTTAGTTTTCGGTCTCGTTTCTGTTTGTCAGTTAACTACTTGTTCGATTTCAATGAAATTTGGATTGGGCTTAATAACTAGCGTACTGTTTGTTGGTTATGGCTTCTTCCATCTAATAATAATTATTTGTTTACTAATATCTATATCATTATAAGAACTAGTAATTAGTAGTAGTAGGGTTCATTTCTTGTATTAATAATCTTATTGATGGTGGGGTCCTAAAGGAAAATTAAAAAGCTAACTTTTGCGATATTTTGACCCTCTTTGGGACATCTTCAAGCCAGGAACCACATTTATTGTCAGTAACTACAGTAAATTTGCTATATTTTGTAACAGTATTACATACTTATTTCCTTTCTATATATACCTGACTAGAAGATTATTAACTCATCCTGTTGTCTCAATAAATTCGCCATCCCCTGAAATAGTAATATTTGAGGCTCTCTTGGATGTTAAATGATTTTATACTTACAGTTTGCAATAAATTTGTTTTCGATTCTATAATTGTTCAATTTTTGTAAAAATTTATTGAAGAGTTATGTGTAATATTGCGAACAAGAAAATCATGGCAATTTCACTTAAACCAACTTTCATAAGTCTACGATAAATTTTGATTAATTAAATTCATTAATCCAAAGTAGATATTTATCTATTTCTCTCCTCCTCATCAATAATTACTTCACTTATTCTTATTTACATTTAATCCTATCTCTCCCTCTCAAAATTATTTTCATTTGAAGATTTGTAATTAATTCTTATTGGTTTTAGCGTTTTTCTTACTTATGTATGTTCGACCATGTTATTAACAGCTATTGGGGTTTGTCATAGCCGAATGCTTAGCTCATAATTTCTAGGGCAGGAGAAGAATGTAAGTATTGAATTAAAAATTGGGAAGGGGAGTAAAGGGGGAGATTTGGTGGTTTAGATTTAGAATTCTGTTTAGAATTTAGATTGTAGAAACTTGCACAACCCTGAGAATGCTTCTAATAGTGGGAGCGAAACATGAGATTTCACAACCTTAGAGAAGCGATATTGTCAGAAAATTCTAGAATGATATGATAATTCCACTCTCTCAAAACCTCAACTCCCAAAATATGATAAAACTAAATTGAAAAAAAAAATTCAAAATCAATAGGTATTAGGATTTGAATAATGGTATAAACCCTATACATTGAGACATAAAGCGTTTGAATCAATGTAGTAACCAAATGTTAGCAAAATTGTGTGCTTAAGTACAGAAATTGAAAAAAGATAATAGGAACATAATTATCGTATCTCAAGGCAGATAGAAAACAAAAGGATGAGACTATTTCCTCGAAAAGTTTCACCGGTAGGATTTACCCTAGTTATAATTGATTTATAAGAAAAGTCTTGAGGAAGAAGGGATAATAACGCTGCGGCTAAGAAGTGCTAAAACAGGGAGCATTGAGTAGAATGCGAGGAATGTGCCAAGTTTCGCCCTTCCGGAGGAACCATCTCGCTGGCGAGGGGAGACCAGATCCGCGCTAAATAGACTTGTTGCTCTGAACAACCACCTGTACATTTAGGTGGGGGCCAAAATCCACTAGCAGTACCCAAATATTTGCACAAGACAAACAAAATAATACACAGAGACCATTATTATTATAATGGTCATGCTTTATATAATTAAGGGACACCTAAATAGATTAAAAAAGTACCTACTTCTAAACAACTGTAATGTGTGGTAATTAAAGGATTCTAAATGTGCACAACATAGAACCTTTTAGCTTGTACACTAGTAGCAATCATCTTAAGTAACTTAAACCAAGTGAAAACAATGAGTGTAATAAGTACTCAATGAGCGTTGAGAGCTTATCTGATTAATTAAGAAACATATATACTCCTATTCAGTGCTGTATTTAAACGAAACAATAAAAGACAGAAATTTATGTTTAAAACTTTCAGATTGCCTTGTGTCCAGAACTATATTGAGAACTAATAAATATAGATCTTCCAGAAGAGACCACGACAGATATTTTTACAACTGAGTCAGTTTCAAATGACTCTTATCATAAGCAACTCTCTTGAGATATCCCTGCAACGCAACGTCGGGATTTACAACATTCTTACGCTGTTATCTCTGACAGAATATTAAGAATAATTTGTTGTTTTGAACTAGTGTAGAACTATTAAAGATTCAACAGAAGGTTGAATACAGTTATTTAGGACTAAACAGAAGAAAGTGTTGGCTCAGTGTTATTCTTTAGGAGGTCCAGATTCGATTCCAGACTCTATTGCCACAAAAATGGGTTCAAGCTTAAGCGAAGTGGATTCAATTGTAAATTGTATGCAACTGATGGAGTGACACGCTAACCCCGTGTCATCCATAACATACAACTTACACCTACTATATAGTTACAACTATATAGTTGTATGAGCCCTCTGGAAGGCCTAAGCTCTCTCGGGTTGTTATTTTATAGGGGAAGATAATGGTGTTGACTAAAATGAGCATGTGAAGAAGAGAATTGGACAGTAATTATTTCCTCTTCCTGGGAAATGTGTGGGGAGTGCTAATTATTTCATTATTCCAGGATTATCTCCCACAGACGTCAGCTCCCGGGGCATTTCTGTCAGATTTGCGGTAAGCGATTATTTTGAGAAACTACATGGGGAATTTAGGATGTAGTTTAGTCTGGGGGAAACAGAGGGAAGGGATTCAACAGAATAATCCTGTGGGAAGAGGGATAGTGGAACGCGTGATTATTAGAGCGGGTAAAGCTTCCCGAGGTTTTGATACGGTGGGATGATTATGATAGCCAAGAACGGAGTAGAGTAGTGTTTTTTGGGGGTTCTAGGACGGAGACAAGCGTGCCGGGGTGTAAATCCTACCGACCCTGTTTAAAATTCAGGCATCGATTCACCAGGACGCTAGGACATACCCTCCCCTGTGTGAAGGATGTTAACCGGGCTCGTACACAAATCGAGTTCTGGACCCAGTCCGGTTTCCATAACGCTTTTCGGATGAAAATCGTCCTAATATATCCGTTTTAAATGAGGTAAATTCCCCGGAGGAAGTCGAGGAGAACGCTTCTCTCTCCTGCATTTTGTCACTTATTGTACCTGATTGTCTTTCGAAACGACACATTCACTGGGGATTTAACTTTACGGTTAAAACAACCTTTAGATCATGTTTCGGTATTTACACAAGAGCAAAACAGACGAAAAGAGTCACACGAAACCCCCGAGAGAGGACAGAATAAAGGTTACACGAGGGAAGTGAAGCGGAGTCGGTGTCTCGTTAAATAATTGAAACTTGGCCCTATCGGTTTCCCACCCTTCTCAAGCCTCGTCCCAAACTTTCTTTTGTAAATAAAACACCTTTCCCTTCACGAAAGCACCCTTGCTCTCTCCTCCTCCTTTTCCTCAATTTTCAACTTATAAAGAAACTTTTAATATTATTCATCGTAAGGCCTCCGAACATCCCCCTCCGAGGCGAACAATAGAAACTTCCGACCCGGTGTGTAAATTATTCTGGAGCAAAGAAGAGGGGAGAGGAGAGGTAGAAGAGCTTCAAAAACTGTCAATTAATTTGGCAGGTCGGAAAATAATGGCAAAAGAAGAAGCGGGCGAGAATGAAAAACCTCCCTGTAACAACAACAAGCTAACTTTTTATATTACGTTTTCTCTGAAATAAGCAGGGAACGAGAAAAGTTGTAAAAGAAAAACAAATCAACCGATGTTTTCTAGGCTATTTTGTTTAGAAAAGTATGCACTTTGGTTTATTTATTTGGTACTATTTTGATTTTTTTTTGTGAATAGTTTAGAAAATAAAATTTTTATACATCTCCAGAAATATTATTTTATGTAATTAGAGTTTCTTCTTCGAATAAATAATCATTTTCAAACAGTTATAAATAGTTTTTTTACTACGTTTTTATTAGCTTGCTTTTTTGTTTGTTTGTTTGTTTGTCCGGTACAAATCTGGCAATCGATTTCTAACTAACTTCCCGAATAGCTAGACATTTGAAACTTTTGGCATAGCTCAGAACACGATGACAATGCATTATTTTAATACTATTAGCAATCTTTCAGCAGAATTTAATTGTTTTTCAGCAAATTTTGCTGTATGGAAAGTTAGTTCGGAAAATATCCGCAAATTATTTTATTTGTTTTCACATATCCCATAGTATTTACAATCTTTATTTTGACGGGTTTCAAATTTGTGATTTTTTATTAAGAGGTGAACATTGAATGACAGCGAAACAGAAAATATATCGATTATATTATTTATCGATAATATTATTTCAAATCTATCGATGGCACGGTTTAGATTTGGTGTTGGGGAGATCCGTTGTACAAAGATTTGTCCTTTTATAGGTTTAAGATCAGCTTTCTAGATGTTTGTCATATATTATGTCAAGTGAATAAATTAGGATTTTTTTTTTTTTTTTCTCTAACATTATATATTACATAACAATAACAATTATATTATCAACATTACATACGATTCAATAGAAAAGTTAAAAACGTAGTATATAAAAAGAAATTAATATAAAAAAAAATTGACACTTTATCTTTATAGAAAAGCTCTTAAACAATAATGTGAAAAAATAAATAAATAAATTCGAGAATAAACAATTATCTGGTAAAGTAAATAAAATTAACTCAAAATATAATTAAAGAGAGGAGACGGACAGATAAATATATTTGATACATACATTTATATATTTTATTCTTATAATAAATAGAAAATAAACAAAGAGTGAATTTTTGAGGCTCATTCTTCTCTTTTTATCTCTAACTCGAATTATTAGTCGAAGGGAATGAAACGATGAAATCAAAAATATTTATGAATAAAGAAACCTGTTTTATACTGGACATTATTATTTTTAGTCAGGAAAAAGAAATAAAAAGATGGGAATACTTATTCAAGTAGGGTTATACACTGGGAAAGACGAGGATTTCTTAAGGGGGGGGGGAGTGATCCTTTCCACAAAAAATATATATATATATAGAAGGAAATGTAGATTATTTCAGTAAAAAAGGGGTTTATCTTTTTTAGTGGGAGGGACATAGAAAAAACAAGAAGTGGGTAAGGTAACAGAATAAAAAGGGGATATACTAACAGAATGGAAGAGGAAAATTCAAAAATTGTGAAGGACAAAAAAATAGAGTTGGAAAGACAACAAAAAAATTGGAGCGATGGAGAAAAAGGGACTTAAAGTGGTATGGAGACAGCGAGACCCTGTTGCTCTGTAAACTCTACAAGTGTGCCATTAGCTTACCAGTGTGAGCGTCGCAGTTATAATAGCAACACCCCCTCTAGCCATATCGACCTCTTCAACCTCTTATATCTCTTTAAAAACTCCTTTAAACACAAGACAAAAACCACAGCGACGGCCGAAAACTAGCCACATACATCGCATGATTGCTAAATTCAACAAAAATCATCGAGCATATCAATTGAGAAAGAAAAAAATGTTTTTCTTGAAATATCATAGTATAAAGGAGGAACTTAAGGATTGTCATCCTCTTATTCCTTGGCTTACAAAAAAGCTTTTAATGGGTGGCATTTTTTGACAAGAGGAAAAAAAAAAAAAAAAAAAAATTGAAGCCGATTAAGAATCCATTAAACAACAAGTAATTACCACAGCCATTCTTCTATTCACTTATGTCTCCACAAAAAAACTAACCCTTTTTTCCTTTAAATACTGCTTAAAAGTTATTAAGCCTTAAGAGGACGTCTTAAGTAAAGTCAAAACAATAGTCACTAAATTTCTAAATAATAACTAAAGACCCTTGACTTGTAAGTAGTAATATATTAATAGTAGGAATGTTGTTAATAACACACAGAAAGCCGTGATTTGAAATTTCCGGTGATTGCCCATGGTTTGTTAGATTTTCTTAAGTGGGAAATCCAATGCTAGGAGATTAATTCTGCTTCTCATCAGATAGATGCGGCTAACACAAGGATTCGAAACGGCTTTGTTAACACGGAATGCTAAATTACCATGCTTCTACTTCCTTACAAACTAAATCCAATATGCCGCTGAACCAAAACCGGCTTTAGATCACCTCACCAGAAATAATACTGTCTTTAAAAATAATATTTAAGTCTGAATATAGAATTTGAGCTTTATAGCAACATAGCTTTGACATTATTAAAACAAAGACTTATGTGGGAATTTTGAAGTTGGATAACCCTGACTTCGTAGAACTCTTGGTGATACAGATTACTATAATAGACAAGGCAGTCCTAGGATAGAAAAAGCTATCCAAATGTACATTTGCAAAGCCAATAAATTGATATTCTAATTTACGGTTATTATTCTCAATTTCGATATGATAATTAAAAGTTACCCGTTAATAACGATAGAAAGGCGTTGAGTAAAAGGCGACAGAAAGTCTTTTGTTTATAAGGAAATATTTTTTAATTTTATCAGCGACGTAAAATATTCAAGTTTACCATTATGGAAGTTAAGAAAACATTTGCACGAGAACTTTAAGAGGAATAAAGACTTTAAAGTGGATGGTTTCGATTGTTGTTTTAAAGTAAAGTATAGTCTGTGAACAAAGTTTCAAGTTCTTAGTAGACATGAAGGGAGATGGGTTATCATTATAATGAGACAGGAGAGCTTAACATCGTGATTACACTTGGGGAGTTATAAGAGCCGTGAGTGAAATGTCGTTTGTAAAGGCGCCACACTGCCACGAGAGCGCATCCTAATAAATAGGAAAAGCAAGTAATGAGTGGGGGAGAAATGATTGCTATAACAATTCATGGAAGGCACGAGGCAATTCTACTCCTCTTATTACTATTATAATAGCCGAGTCTGAGCTTGATAACTCCCTTTTAACTTTCCACGGGAGAGGGAGAGAGAGAAGGAAGGTTTGTCCAAGGAAAGACTATATATATCCCTCTTGTCCTCGAGTTACAACAGGCTGCCATATATCCTCAAACTTACCCTTGGTCATCACTCACTTCACCCGAGACACTAACCTGGGTAGACGGTAACATCTCACGAGCAAACAGGCCAAGTGAAACGAGGAGCTGACGGCGAGGAATGTGTAATTTCGTACTCTCGAGTGGTCCTTCCCAAGTTATACTCTCCGAGATAGTGAGGGTTGGAGTAGGAACACATCGTCAAGAAAACGTTTCGGAAGGAGAAGTGGCTTAGAGGGAGGAGGTAGAAAGGAATGGAATTTAATTTGCCGTTAAGAGGTTCCATCTCTCTCCCCCTCAACTTCTACTTTAGAGAAACTCTACACACATACAAAACAGTTGTATTACCAGGTGAAAGGCATAACTCACGTGGAGCAAAACCCCCGTCTAACAGCATTGTGTGCACCGTTTTAGATGTAGAAATGTCTCCCCTCTATCCTTAGTTAGGTTCTACTCGTCCGAATGTTGTATTTCGGCAAATTTCTAAAGGGACCCGGGAACTCTTTAAACACATATACAGAATAGGGAGTGAGGTCGGGATATGAGTAGGAGCTAATATCTCATTCCGTTCTCTCGACAGGCTCAGAAACATTATACTTCCCTGTTCAACTCTGCTCGACGAAAATCCTCCAATATAAATTTTAGCTTTCCTTCTAGGCAGTATGCAGAGAGGGACATACGAAATCACGAAGCGCACTTCCACAGCACCTACCTCAAATCAAGACCCCTTCTCTACCTCTAAACTCTCGGTTTAATTACACACAAAACTCTTCCTCAACACTGAGACCAAGCCGGTGCTTACTCATTCCAAGAGCAAAGTTATGAACTAATTCCTGAACCGAGTGGAGTGTGGGGCAACGCTTCCCTCCATACCCTACCTCTGACCTATAAGTAATTAACAAGATAATATCATTTCCCCTTTACTTCCAGAATTTTGTCTCTAAAACACCCAGCTTCTCACTGGAGGGGCAATCAACGTACTTGACTCTAGAATTGTTGATAAATTACAAAGTCTACTCCTTCCTGCTAGCTTGGATTTCAATTTCCAAACATATTATAAAGTTAATACCTTCCTCTCAAACTCCTTCCTGCTTTCTAACAGTATTTCAAATTTCTAGGATGTTCTCTTGCCGTTACACGTGAAAACCTGAAATCCTAAATATGAACTCAAGAAAACCTCTGTCAGTCTCTCGCATTGTTATAGTAATAAAGTTAGCCTATTTTCTAAATGCTCTCTGGAAACAAAAGAGCCGTTTAGGATTGCTGCCGTCAAAACGTTCAAAGACAAACTTACAGGGATATAAATCGTTCTTGTAACGAAGGTGTAAATCATGAGATTAAACCTGCAAAATATGTTCCCATCCCAAAACACATCGTAAACAAACATTTAAATTAATGGTTAACTGTACAGTCTTCTAACATTAACTAACATGTCTTCTTAGACATGAATTATTTTATCTGATATATTTTATTATGCTTCAATATAACAAAAAAATAAAATGGTTCCTCCTAAAAAGTTTTATTTTAGTTTCTCCTTCGAAAGTATTAATTTCGAGTTAAGCTAATTTCAAATCAAACTTCTATTAACCTCCTTCAACTTCTCTCTTTCACCAATAGGAGAAATATTGCAATAAAAGTTATCAAATTTTGAACACCTCCGTCTAAAAACACCTAAAAACAGGATAACTGGTTTAACTTCGGATTAACATTTAATTTATACATACTGAAAATTGTAGAGAAAAGTAGATTGACTTCAGTTTATTATCTAATTAAATCGTGCTCATGTTATACGATATAACTTCATACATACGTAGTTACCTCTGATGCACAATTAATTTAAATTAAGTAAAGTGAAATTAGCCTAATAGATGAAGTTTATTATGAACCACGATAATAGAATTACGAGAATGCTTGCACGGGACATCATAATTTTGAGGGCGTGGCTTGTCATCATGTCAAAAATAAATTTATTGCAGGGTTTTCGTAGCTTGAAGCATTAGTTATGTCTAGTAAGAACGCCTCCATGGATTAAACTCCGATTATTTTACTAGAGTTAATTCCATATTGAAGATGAATTATTATAGTGTTGTGAAGTCAATCATATTAAGTAAAAAAAATACTTTGTAACAAAAACACGATGTTTTAATCACTTTAAGCAGGAAGGTTCATGGGATCAAATATTTATTGGTCATTGTAAACTGACTGGCTTACAGAATCCATTTTTTATTACACGAATTAGATTACTTTTTTTTGTCGTTTTCGTTCGCAGGCAAAGGTATAAGGTATCACCAGGAAGGTTATGGGATAAAGAATTTACTCAATAAGAAAGATAATGTTTGTTAACAGGCATTAATGATTTTTACTAAACAGCTTTATACTGTAAGGAAGTATATCTATTTTCCTTGAATACTTGCCTATAAAACCGGTATTTATTAACTTTCCTTCTCGAAACATTATCGTAGGAATATTGTGAACACTTAAGTTCTCTAAAACAAAAAAAAAAATATTTAAATTTTTAAGTTTTTAAGTTTTAGGTAGTATTCATACCACGGAAAGATTAAATTTTAATTTAAATCGAATTATAATTATCATTAACTACGGGAGGCATACAGAGAAAAATAGACCCCAGCACCGGGACTTGAACCACGGACCTCCTATATATCCGTTACAGGCGCTCTAACCAACTGATCTATACTGGAGAATGATTTTTTCTGTCGTTACCGATACCAAGTCCCGAATCCAAGCTTTTATCCTGTAACGGATATACAGGAGGCCCGTTGTTCAAGTCCCGGTGCTGGGGTCTATTTTTCTTTGTATGTCTCCTGCAGTTAATGGTAATTATAATTTCATTTAAAAAAAAAAAAAAAAAAAAATATAGTGATCCAATAAATAAATGAAGTTGTGAATAAAAATATTTAAGTGAGAAGCAAAACGTACACGTAAGTAAGCTCTTTCATAAAAGAAAATATTTTCTTATATAAAAATTGATTTTCTCTATATGCTTTTCATCTGTTATTTTAACAGTTCAGATTACATTTTATTAAATCATGTTTCATCTCTCCTTATGGCCACTTGAACAGTTCCTTGATAGGATAAGCTGAATTTAAAGTTATATATTAATTGGACGCTAAAGTGTTTTAATAGTAAATCTAATGTTAAACACTAAATTCAAGCCCTAAGAGATAAAACTGATGATTTGAAAATAAAGACTGCTTCCGATTAACCGTTAATTTATAGCAACGAAGACAATTGAGGATTAATGACGACAACAAACGTATCTAATTACCAGGTTTACCATAGTTTCAAACTAATTTATTTCGTTACTTTTCATAAAATTAAAAATAAAATTAAACAAACATGAAAAAAGGGCTATTGTTTTATAAAATAATTATGTAGCCTGAATTTGGACATTTGCAAATGAAATAACCTCTTTTTTTTATCTATTTAGTCACTTTTTCTCATTTAAAACTATAATCCCAACTATTTCTCAAGTAATAACACACACTTGGGTTTTGGTTGATAGGAGACATGATTATAAATAGTGTAAGTTATGTTAATAATAAATAATTTGAAAAAACTAATCATCTAAGAAAAAAAAAAAAAAAGAAGTAATTTCTGGCAGGATATTTCTGGTTGACAAATTAGAGTAGATAATGTAACTCTCTGCTAAAAAAAAAATCTCTTGCGTGTTATAACTATAAAATTTTAAATATAAAAATTGATTTCTTTTTTCTTTAAGAAAAAATCTTTATAAATTGTCCCTATCCCTAGAAATACATTAATATATTTTTTCTTTTTTCTTCTAAATTAAAAAAAAGGATGAATGTAGCGTTGAATGAAAATAGAATAAAAAAGGAGACATTGAAACGACACAACGAGCAACAGGGAGGTGGTTTGGTGACGTCACGCTGTACTCACCCCTGCCCAGCCATTAGGCTAATGGCTATGGAGTGGGGGGAACGGTGTCAGTGCTACCTACCCCTCGTCCTCGGACCCTCCGAGAAGGGAGGGAGGAAAATTTATTATTAAGTTCTCTCTATACTCGCCTGTTCCCTTTGTTTCAATATTGCCTCTTTCTAACACCAACAGAAAGCCTGGAAAGAAACTCGTTTCTCATATATGTATATGTATATATATATATATATATATATATATATATATATATATATATATATATATATATATATATATATATATATATATATATATATATATATATATATATATATATATATAATATAAGAAATTGGTATATTGCTTCTTATTTGATTTTTTTTTTTTTTCTAGGCAGAGAAAAAAGAGCTATTGAGACTAGGTACATTTTAGGAATAGAGATAAATGAGGGTTTATTTTCACTATATTTGTTCATACATTTACTATTATTGTTTGTTTACTTTCTCATATACTTTTATAACTAGAGAGAAAGTAATAAGTAATGTGATGGTACAAAAAAAATATTATGATATTTTGTTGATGGATTTACAAATTTTAGGTCCCTTAAGTACAAAAAAGTTGTTTTTAAAAAATATCGGTCTGTCGTCTATGCAGAAGCTTGGAGCCTAAACTACTAGGCCGAATTCGATGAGATTTGGCATACATGTTTATTTATATTTAGCTCTAAGGATAAATAGAATTGTAAAGAGCGAAAGGTCGGGTTCGATTCTCCACCAGGAAGGAATTCGTATATAGTAAATTTTTATAAAATGACACCCTGAAACATCCTATCAACTAACAAATTAAAATCACGGGACGAAGAAATTATGTATATAAGGAAGTTTAGTAGGTGAAAGAAAAAATAAAGGAGTTTACTTTACTTTCCTACTTCATATGTAGGTATTTTTGTTGCTAATTTATTTTCTTTTTTTCTTTACTATTCACTATTCAATTTTTACAGCCTTCCAACTCAAAAGTAGTAAAATGAGAAATACTTGTTATAAAAACGAGTCTGATAGTAAACAGGATTTAGTGTGGATTTGCATAGTTTCTTTTATTGTTAAAACCTTTGGAGTAGACGAGAACACAAAAAATTTTTAGTACGGCTCCCACTTTGATAGTAAGGTACACCTACACTCACATATTTAACCCTTTTTCCATTTCAATCTACGCAGCATACAAAACACACAGCTGGGAGAAAGTATTAAATAAACTATAAAGCCTCAAGAATCATCGTGGGGATAATCTAAACTGTGAAACAATAATTGAACTCTCTAAAATAGTCACTACAGTAAAAATAACACATTTATCGATACTTTTCTTCACACAAATAATATATCGGTTATAAACTCAGTGAAATTAATTCCTTTTCATAGAAATAAAGATTGAAAGTAATTGGATTTGTATCAAAATGAAGAACTTTAAAAATTATACAGTAAACAAATCAAATAAGATTTTAAAGTATTAAATAGCCAGTCTTAAACTTTATATTATATAGTACAGTCAATCTGTCGTGATAAGAGGCTGTCTGCGGAAAAAATTCGAGGATAATTTTTTTTTGCGAGGATCGTTTGGGACACATGAGAAAAGCTTAACTCCAACTTTTCGGGAACATCCGATTGCGGAAGTACGGGGTACGGGGTACAAAAGTCACAAAAAGTATATACCCTTCATGATGCATGTCGTTGGAAAGCTGTTTAAGAGTACAGTAATTTTTGTTATATACACTTTTGTCATACTTTTTATTTTTGAGGGGGGTAAAAAGGAAAAACAGGGGGGGGGGAATAAACAGTAAATCTGTAAATTTTGCCGCAAAGATTCGAGACTATATTTTTTTTTCCTGACTCCTTTGGAGCACATGAGAAAAGCTTAACTCCAACTTTTCGAGAACGTACGGACGGCAGAAGCACGGGGTACGGGGTACAAAAGTAAAAAAAGTATATACCCTTCAAGATGCATGTCGTTGGAAAGCTCTTTAGGAGTACAGTAATTTTTGTTATATACACTTTTGTCATATCTTCATTAAAGAAGTGGGTAATATGAAAAAACAGAAAAAATAAAAAATTATAAATGAACAGTAACTTTGTGCAGCAAAAATTCGAGACTACATTCTTTTTGCGTAAATCACTAACTTGAGAAAAGCTTAACTCCAACTTTTCGGGAACATCCGGACGGCGGAAGTATGGGGTACGAGGTACAAAAGTCGAAAATGAATATACCCTTTATGATGCATGTCGTAGGAAAGCTCTTTAAGAGTACATTAATTTTCGTTACATACACTTTTATCATATTTTCATTTTTGAGGGGGGTAAATTGGATAACAGGAAAAAAAAAGCTGATACGTGATAAAAGTCAAAAAGGTACTTAAGGTACTTTTTTCATGTTTGCTAGTTGACATTGAAGGCAGAAGTTCTAATTGGGAGGGCAAGTCAAACTCAGTATCCTCAAGGAAATCTTCTTCAGCATCTGCGAGAGGTACGTTGCTGCAATTTTCTCCGCCGCAGTGTTTGCAAGCAACTGACCATGGGAAACCCGCCTTTCTGCAACCGCAAGCTGCACCACAATTATTTATTTTACAGCCGCAGGCAATCAGTTTCATAAGTCTTTCCGGTGCGGGATCAAGCTCCGTTGTCACAGGTTCCAGTCCTCGGGCAGTTTTGTTCCACCCCCCTCAGTAGGGTCAATGTGATTTTCCATATTACCCCCGTCTTATATGAAGATATGACAAAAGTGTATATATCAAAAATTACTATACTGTTAATGAGCTTTCCAACGACATTCATCATAAATGATATATACATTTTCAACTTTTGTACCCCGTACCCCGTACTTCCGCCGTCCGGATGTTCCCGAAAAGTTGGAGTTAAGCTTTTTTCATGTGCTCCAAGCGAGTCAGGAAAAAAAAAAAAAAATTATTGTCTCGAATCTTTGTGGTACAATTTACAGATTTACTGTTTATTTATTTATTTTTTTCCCTTGTTTTTCCTCTTTACCCCCCTTAAAAATGAAAATATGACAAAAGAGTACATAACAAAAATTACTGTACTCTTAAAGAGCTTTCCAACGACATGCATCATGAAGGGTATATGCTTTTTATGACTTTTGTACCCCGTACCCCGTACTTCCGCAACCGGATGTTCCCGAAAAGTTGAAGTTAAGCTTTTCTCATGTGTCCCAAACGAAAATCAAAAAAAATCATCCTCGAATTTTTTCCGCACAAATTTACAGATTGACTGTACTATTATGCAAATGTATAATTTTTCTCCTTGAAACCTCTAAACTATATGACTACAAACTATGTAATATTAATACATATTTCATTTCTTCTAAATTACAATCGCTTGATAAAGAATGATGAAGATCGATTAATTGAAGCACTTAAAACCTATGAATAAAAATAGACTGCCAAATAGTGTGGCATATTGCTTTCGCGCGTTCTATTTCTTATACTTTAATTTTTTTTCCTTTTTTGTTTTTAATACCTATTATTGCCAAATTTATTAAATTAACCCCCCGTTTTTAAATCTGTCAAAATTGTTTTTTGTCCAGTCGACAAGTACATTTTACCTTGCAAAAGGTCATAAAAACTTTTTTCTTTTTTTTTATTGTATGTACCTAGACGTTAGTTAAAAACCCAAGTTTTCGACCTCCTAGACCCTGTGCTAACCCAGAGGGGGGCCAAAATACGCGAAATTTTAGTGTTTTCTTTATAACTCTTTACCTATATGTCCTGAAAAAAAAGTGATCGTATATTTCTTGTAGAGTACTAAATTTGCAACAATTTTTATATACCACATTTTTTCTTAAACCCTATACTTTCCTAAATATAGTGCTTCAAAGATGCAATATTTTTTTTAAAAAATCAAAAATAATATCTTTTCTGAGGACGAAAGGGGTCTATTTGTGTTATCCCACCCCTCCCAGTTAGATATTTTGGGAATATTCTACCTATGAAAGTACAAATAACCACCACTAACTACAACTACTAACCACTAGTAACCAATACTAACCGCCACCTACCTACAATAAACTAAATTTTCGAGATTTTTAGTTTATCCTTTCTTGTAGAGCACTAAATTGGGAACAATTTTTTTCTAAACCCTATACTTTCCGAAATATAGAGCTTCAAAGATGCAATATTTTTTTTTTAATAACTGCAAAACCCATGTTGCGGATGTTAGTGGTGGTTATTTGTACTTCCATAGGTAGGATATACCTAAAACATCACTGTGAAGGGGAGGGATAACAAACATAGACCCCTTTCGTCCTCAGAAAAGATGTTATTTTTGATATTTTCAAAAAAATATTGCATCTTTGAAGCTCTATGTTTCGGAAAGTATAGGGTTTAGAAGAAAATGTGAAATATAAAAATTGTTTTCAATTTAGTGCTCTACAAGAAAGGATAAACTAAAAATCTCGAAAATTTAGTTTATTGTAGGTAGGTGGCGGTTAGTATTGGTTACTAGTGGTTAGTAATTGTAGTTAGTGGTGGTTATTGGTACTTCCATAGGTAGAATGTACCGAAAATATTAAACTGGGAGGGGTGGGATAACACAAATAGACCCCTTTCGTCCTCAGAAAAGATGTTATATTTGATTTTTGAAGAAAAATATTGCATCTTTGAAGCTCTATATTTCGGAAAGTATAGGGTTTAGGAAAAAATGTGGTATATAAAAACTGTTGCAAATTTAGTGCTCTACAAGATCCCTTTTTTTCAGGGCATATAGGTAAAGAGTTATAAAGAAAAAACGGAAAGAAACACTAAAATTTCGCGTATTTTGGCCCCCCTCTGGGTTAGCACAGGGTCTAGGAGGTCGAAAACTTAGGTTTTTAACTAATGTCTAGGTACACACAATAAAAAAAAGAAAAAAGTTTTTATGACCTTTTGCAAGGTAGACCCTTATTTTTATTACCTGTCGACTGGACTATTTAATTCTTTACTTGAATTTTAGCATCAATTTAACAAAATATAAAAAATTAATCAGGTGTTATCTACAGACTACTTTCGACAAATCCTCGATACTTCATAATAATCAGATGAGTACTTTTGAAGATATAGGTGTAAATAAATGTATGTTTGAGCGCATGTGAAAGAGAAACTAATGAGCGCAGAAGGTTAATTTTATATGGGACCAACAATAGGCTAAAATAACCTACCATCCGAGTTTCATTAAAATAGGACGAGTAGTTTTTACGTTATGTTGGTTCGCAAAAATTTAGCGACAGTTAGAAAAACTGACATACACGGAACCAACAATGTTCCCTGTTGTCTGAATGAATTTCTGTCTTGGAATTTTTGAAATCGTAGACATAAAAAAACGTCGAACAAATAAAAAAAATCGTTAAAAGGAAACTGTTGGATATTGGTAAAACCACGACTGATATTATATGTTTAAATGATTCATAATATCTTGGGTTTATATCAAATGTTGAAAAGATACCGTTGTATACCTTTAGTACAGGGAGTAAGGTTAGTGAACAACACACTTCGTGTACAGAGATAATTCACTACCAAAAACCGATGAATTATTGATAAGGAAATAACTCTCCAAGTTTCCGACCCCTTATCACTTCTAAGAGATCAATATAAACTGTCCCTATAGTTTTTATGTTTGACTATCCCTGCACCTGTGCCCTTATATTCTCTCTATCAAGAATCTAGAACAATAAAACGAAAAAACAACTACAACAATAACTCAAGGATTGGCGAGATAGGAGAAACAGTAAAATCGATACAATAAAAACTGATTCATTGACCACAAATGGATGACAGATGGTTGTTAATAACTTCAATTACAACTCTGAAAATTTCCAAACAGAATGCACTAAATAAAAATATATAATTGTGATCCACATTATATATATGTGTATATATATATATATATATATATATATATATATAATATATATATATATATATATATATATATAAAGTGAAAATCTAAAGACATTATTCATTAAAACTGTTTCAATCCAGTGTTTTCATTTAAATAAAACAACTTGTTGAATAGAATACGAGTTGTTTTTTTTTCACAGGTTATTTTAATTTAATATTAATTAAGAACCACACATTGGTGGTTAAAGTAGATACAAATTTATCAACTTAATCTACGATGTTAAATATACATTAAAATTAATGCTTAATAAATATATATAATACTATAAATAAATACATAAAAATGGTTGTCACCATTTTTCAGAGTTTAATAAAAACTACCTAAAGTTTTAATAAATCTTAAACATGAGCTATGATGTTAATTACTATATATATATATATATATATAATATATATATATATATTATATATATATATATTATATATATATATATATATATATATATATATATATATATATATATAATATATATATATATATATATTATATATATATATAATATATATATATATATATATTCCGGCGCTGGAGTGTATTTTTTACTGTCTCTTTCCTGTAGTTAATAATAATTATTATTTGATTTAAATTATAATATATATATATATATATATATATATATATATATATATATATATATATATATATATATATATATATATATATATATATATATATATATATATGGGGGGGGGGGGTTCAGTATTAAAGTGGACCAAGTCCATCAAACTTGATTTTGAGTTACAGACACTTTTGTGAATTTACTCAGTGCTAATTACTATTGCATTATAAAGTTTAATTAATTCGATTATTCTATAGTTCAGTTCATTAATACATATATTTTACAGATTTTAGGTTGATACCTTAAAAAAAAATCCAATTTATGACATTTCAAATGGAAGCTACTGTGACTTCGTTCAGATTGGCTCTGAAACTTCAGAGCAAATTCAAATAGAAATTCTTCAGTGCTCTTTGAAACTACTACATTCTGTGGGTTTCCCATGGTACTAACAATTGTAATACTCTAACTCTATACACACACACACATATATATATATACTAGCTGAATACCCGTGCTTCGCTACGGGGTGTTTTATTTTCAATTTAATGGATTTATAAACTACCATCAAGGAACATTTAAATTATTTTACAAAGCGAGAATATCTAGATTCTATCAATCCCCCTTATTTCTTTACCCCCTCCGCTTTGATAAGATAATTTGCTAGTATCCCAAATTAGAAATTGATTCCGACTACTGAAGAAAAATTCTAAAAAAATTTAAAAAGGAAAAGCAGTGGTATTTTCCTTCTGTTTTATTATCTTTTGTCTTAATACCTAAAATTAAATCTAAATATTTTTTGACAGCGATTGAATAGTAATTTCTTTAACAGTTCTTCCTACAGAAATTTCCACAAAAGATAAAATATTTTCAGTAGTTTCTTATGCAATTTTGGTTGAATACATTTTTTATAAAAATGAAATTAGAATTTTGAAATCTATTTAGAAGGCCCGTTCTCTGCCCCATATAAAGCTACCAAAACGTCTTACAGCCTATATTACCCGCAAAATTGAGCTTAACATTGTACCCAAGAACCTCCAAAAACTATTGAGCCATTTGGACGTGATTAAAGCACAGACAAACAGATATGATATTTTCTAAACTTAAATTCATTGTCAGGACTACTCATTCAGTGGAAATACAAAATTTGAGCCCAATCGGATAAATGAAATAAATGAATAAATACACTTTTTTAACCCAATCGGATAAATGTACAGACACAACAATTATTAGTTTGTCATACATAGATATAGATACATTTTTCCATTTTACCCCCCTAAATGTACATAACAACAATTACTGTACTCTTAAAGAGCTTTTCAACGGTATGCATCATGAAGTGTTTTCATTACTTTGACATCTGCACCCTGTACCCCTGTGTACCAAACTTTAAATTTCGAAAATTCATGTAGACAGTGACCTTACCCTTGCTTTGAAGGTCAAGTGCTTAAATTTCCATCGAAATCGGACTATAACTGTAGATTTGAATTATGAACACACACACACAAAAACATCCGTTGACTTTTCTACTATACGTTGACATTTTCTTTTTTACCCCTCTCCAAATGAAAATATGACAAAATCGTACATTACAACAATTATTTTTCTCTTAAAGAGCCTTTCAACGGTATGATGCATCTTAAAGGGTATTCATTACTTTGACATTTGTACCCCGTACCCCTGAGTACAAAAATAAAAATTTCGCAAAATCCTTTCTTAGTGGATGCCTATGATATGAACCGAGTATATCCTCAAAATTTCAAGTCTCTCGGTTAAGCAGATTTTGCTGTGCGTTGATTCTATGTCAGTCAGTCAGTCAGTCAATCAGGACATTGCCACTTATATTATAGATATATACATATATATATATATATATATATATATATATATATATATATATATATATATATATATATAGAGAGAGAGAGAGAGAGAGAGAGAGAGAGAGATAGAGAGAGTGTGTCCCCTTATCAGGTGTGCCGATGTGTGTAATTGTATAGAAATGAAAAAATAAAAATTCCACCCCGTAATTTAAAAGATGTAATATTTGTCTAATTCTAACAAATTTAATATGCACAGCACATACGTGCTGTGGCGTAAAAATATCAAGATCGAAATTTATGATAGTCTAATTGTTTTATTTGACATTAACCCACAGAATAGAACTCTTTAGAACTAAATAATTCCTCAGTAATATGACTCGTCCCAAGTTGTAACATCTCTCAACTATTATGATATAATATAATGATACTAGTATTAAAGCTCATAATGATAACGCTCTTGTGATGGTATTAGAATAACAAATGATTAGGCTTAGAGAATTAAGGACCTGAAGCAAGGGAAAGGACTACACAGAGCTAAACCTCAATGTAAATTAATTCCATGTTTTCCAGACTGTTAAAATTAATTACTTGGACAACAACCTAAATGTATATTATTATTGGATGTAAATTAGAAACTCTCTCGCTATGTTGTGTTGGTGATTCCCTAATTTATATCTATGTAAATCCCCTGCCATCATGTTGGTAATTTAGTAACACATCTTACAAAAAAACAAAAATTAAAACCTTTTTTTCCCCTCTTTTATCATTGATTATTTTTTCAAGGTAATTAAAGAGTTGTAAATAGTTCGTGATGAGAAAAAAAAAAATGTTACATGTGCTAAATGAATGCATTTTACAAGGGTAATTCTAGAGAATATCGTGTCAAGCGGAATATGCTGGAATGTTGTTTAAATAAAATTATTTCAATTGGTTATAAATGTGCTAAAACCATTATTATGCATGTATAAATGTTTAGTATGGTATTTCTCTTCAATTTTAATTATTTTCTGATGCAGAAAAACACTTGTCTACTTAACTTAGGGTGTTCAAAATCACTAACCAGGTCTTTTGAAAAGTACCGGAAGGAATGACCAACCTCCCGAACGCACCGGTTACTTTACCTTACCGGTACTTTTCAGAAGACCTGGTTAGTGATTCCGAACACTAAGTTATGTCAACAAGTGTTTTTCTGCATCAGAAAATGAATACAATTGAAGAAAAATTCCATAATATGGAACTTGAAAGCAATTAAGCACTTCGTCGTGATTCGCAATTATTTTGTACCATTACTATCCTCGTTCATCCTATAATATGTGAACTTTTATTTAATTTTAATTTGTTACCTATCAGTAGCTATTTTCTTTTTTTTTCGTGAGGATTCAAAAACCAGAGACATTAACCACTTGCGGGTCCATTGAGCAAACCAGGGTTGGATAAAGAATTCTCTCCCTGATTCTTCTATACTCTAAGACAGACTCACAAAAAGTCAGCAGTCTGCTCAGAGGCTGTTTCTTTAATTCTTCTAAGGAAACTATTGGCATTCCAAAGGTCCGCCATCAAAAACTATAGTTAACGCTGGGCAGCAGCTTAGCAGGTGAGTAGAAGTTTTATTTTCCTCTCCGCACAGCCGACAAGTAGGACTTACAACCAAGCCTAACAACTGCAAATGTCTGTTGAGACAACAATGACCGGTTATACGAGTACATCCGTATTGATATAAGATGACAAATACCCCTGATGAGGGCTAATATTGTCTTACTAACTAACTATATGAGAGAGTCCTGAAATAAACAACGACAAAATATACCTATCACTGATTACGGGACAGAAAGAATTACACTGGAATCCTACCTGGCCAATTGATCTGCTAATTCATTTCCTTCTATTCCAGTATGTCCTGGAACCCATACTATTGGCGGACAGCATTCTGTCTAGCTAGATCATTAAGACACCCTCTTACAATTTGACACTAGATTAGAAGTTCATATCGGATTAGCAAAAAACTTTATTGCCGCATGAATGTCCAAGCAGATGTAAATCTGTTTTCCTGACTCATTCTTACTCAGAATTTCTTGACTGCAACCCACGGTTGCAGATCTAAGCTTAGTAGACTGTAAAGAACTTTCCTTTGCGAATACTAATCTCTTTTAGCGGGTCAGATCAGAATACTCCAGCTCCTAATATTCCTTTTAAGATAGAACAAACAGTAAGCCATACATCCTTCATAGGTAGAGGGACGTTCCATTGCCTTGCACCCGGCGGAATAAATCATAACTCCCGTTAACGCTGAAGTTTTAATGTGGTACTGTATAATCTTTCAGCAATGCTGCTGCAGGGTACTTCTCCACTCTCCACATAGAGCCTTGCCACAGGCCTATATAGTGAAGTTGATACGCCGTTATCATGGTTTCATATCGAAGAAACAAATTAGAGGGGGAAGACCTGCTTGAACTTATCTTAAGTTAGAGTTAGTGCCGTCCTCGTTGCTCCTAAGATTCCTCACGGAGCTGTCCTTTGGGGGTAATCGAATGACCGTTGGGAAGAGGTAACGGACGCACTAGGCCACCGGAAAATAATGCTTAGGGACGTACTGGCCTTACAATTGCAGAGTAGATCAAGTGAAGAACTTTTGGAATGAGAAACTAAAAACCAAATTACTGTGGTACATAGTTAAAAAAACTTGGGCATCTTCACATAAAAAAAAAAACAACAAAAATGGATAATGTACATTAATATTATCAAACTTCAACGAGGTTAACTTCAAAATAAAACTCATTAAGTACAATTAAAATACATGAATTGTTTAGTCTTTTTTTTAAAGAACTTTTTCCAACAAAACCTAAAAAAAGGACCGCAAAAACACGCGAACTTTACACAAAAAAGTAGCAAATGAAATATAGAGAACAAATAAAAAAACCCGTTCAGAGATTGACTTAGTTAAAGTGAAATAGTTATACGTGAGAGTGCGGAGTAAGTAAGGAGTTTCATGTTGGTGCTCTCGTGACTCTGAGCCATTCCTTAAGCTAGCACGTGCTAGCAAATATTTTCTAATAAATTTCCCCACCAACGCATTATCTAATCAAACTGTCTCTCCCACAGACTAAATACTCTCCACAACTCACATGTTTCATCTACTTTTTTTTATAATATATACATATAATCCTTATATAACTCAATCCTTTTCTTTACCTCTTAATTTTAAAAATGTCTCAAAACCTCTTATTATTTTTAGATTAATTCAATTCTTTGATATATATATATATTTTTTGCTTCCGAGCTTACCGAAGGTAACGGAAGCATTGTGTTCACTTTTGAGAACGAAAAACTTTTATGCCTCCAATTTCAAAAATTCCAAGACAGAAATCCGTTTCAGACATCAGGGAACATTTTTGGTCTCGTGTCTGTCTGTCTGTCTGTCTGTCTGTCTGTCTGTCTGTCTGTCTGTCTGTGTGTCCGCGAATAATGAAACGTGCGACGATAACTTGAGTAAATGTCGACCGATTTTGATGAAATTTGGTAGACATGTTCATTTTAGCAATGCTCAGGACGAGTTCGTTGGACAACATTATCCGTCCAAGCGTTCACGAGCAATGCTCCCGTAAACGTGAACTTTAAATTTAAAATTGGAATTTTAGGTCGGGGAAAAAATCTAACTTCATCTATTCAATGAGACAAACATTTTTTTCAAATATAATTTTTTAGTAAAACCAACAGCGACACCGCTATGAAGTGTTAAAGATCGCTAAAACTATTAATAGTTTTTACAAAATAAACAATATTACAATAAAGTAATATAACAATAATTGTTATAGTATATGATAGGATGCGAGGAAGCTATGTGCCACACTAATTGGCAGTCTATTTTTTTTTACTTTTCTCATAATTATAAGAAGTTTTTAATGAAAGAAAGTATTTTGATGGCTCGAAAATTCAATTTTGAGATTTCAAGCTTTAAGGTCACCTGAGTCCACAAAACTGGAATATCACATGAAACATCACAATTTAATAACGGACGGGATTAGGGCATATATATAAATAATGTAATTTCGTTCTTAAGAATGACAACAAATTCTTCCTTTACCTGCGGTAAGCTCGGAAGAGTCCAATACAGGTCTAGAAATACGAAATAATAATTATTCTTATTTTATCATATCAATAAAGTTCGACCTTCATAACACCTAAATAATTGAATACAACTTTAACTCTCAATATTGAAAAATATAATTAATGCCATGACTTTAAAAAATTATAACTTTTGCTTAAGGGCTAGTGGCAAAAAAGAAGAAAAAAATGTTCCTTACCTTCTCCGAAGGTATATTATATGGAAAAGTATTGTTTTAATTTTTTTAAACATGGAAGTTATTAGAAATAAAACGAAGGCATATTACAGTAAAGATAATTTCCATCAGAAGAATATAATTGACCCCGTTTTTAGTGAAAAGTGTTTCCATCAATTATGAATTCACTTTTCTTCACTTACAATTTTTTTTAAAAATGGTGGAATATCTACGGAGTTTTAATTGTTAATGTGGAACAAAATGACAAGGCATAACATTTTCATTCGTTTAACCATCAAAGCAAATGTTGGGAGATAGAAGGGTAAAAAAAATCACTAAATGATAATTTTGTTTAGGGTGGGGGAGGGGGAAAGGGGGTCAAATGCACAAGAGTTTACGATGGGGCACCGGATGTGAATTCTCCCATGAGGTTTGCCCCTAGGGAGCCGCTCATTATCAAGCATCCCGGTAAACTCTATTATTTCACAATTTTCCTCGGTGAAGCCCCTTTTCACAGCCCTCTCCCCTCTGCAGTGCATAAATCGAATGAACAATGCCCGAGTTGGTAATTCTGTTGTTAGACAAGGGTTTTTTTTTTGTTTTTTTTAATCAGAATATGTATAATAATTTATTACAAGTTACAAAGAATTACTCACTTTATTATTATTAAATAGTATTAAAAAAAAGTTTAAATAAGAGGTTATCATTAAATTTATTTGCTTTATTTGTGTATGTTCATCTTTTATATTAAATTACTAGCTGACCCGGCAAACGTTTTTTGTCATATTATAAAATATTTCTAGTGAATAATTTGGTAGTCAGTGTGTGGGGACGTGATCTATGACTGAAAGAGGAATGGAGCGCTGTGAACAATGACAGCCTATAAAAATTATAATACACCAAGCATTTATTATTTAATTCACATTACTTTATTAACTTAACCCTAGAACGACTTATTGGGGTCCCACAGACCCTATACAAACTATAATTAAGTTTTTTTTGTTTTATTTGTATTTCTCTAAACCTAGACTCCCTTCTAATTTACCTTTGAACCTTTCTATGTACTGATAACAATACCTATGCTATTCTTTCAGTATTAATTAGAGTTAGAGTTGGGGTCCCATAGACCCCTGTGGCCCATTAACGTAATTGTTTTATATACCACTGTTAACTGTCTTTTTTTATTGTATTAAAAAACTTATTTTATTTTTTTGGGGCTCCTGAAATGTTTAAGACTGTCAAAAGTTCCAAAATAAAACTTTAATTACTATTAGTAGACGTATATAACTTCATTCAAGTTGAAGGTTTAGTGGATCACAGTAAGGATTTAAGGCCAAAAATGCTTAACTTTGACAGAGAATGTAAGAAAATCTATAATTTTAATTATCATTTTTTTCTGCTTTCTGTAAAACAGCTCTATATATATAAATAAAAAATATTAACACAATCTAACGAACACAAAATTTTTCTAAACAATTTTTGATGAAAATATATATATTTATACTATTTAAATCAAAAATTAAATGGAATTTTTAGTATGACAAATTACATTTACAAAAATATATAAATAATTGAAAAAGAAAATGTTTAATTAATTAATTTAACCCATTAATTAATTGGGGTCTCTCTGACCCCTGTGCGGAGTTTACGTAAAAAAATATGTCGGGTCGTTCTAGGGTTAATATATTTAGGGGTAGTATATATTTAAAATTATAACTCTTAAAAGTTATATATACATTATAAAATGTTATCCATATTTGCTATCACTAATTATGATAATTAAAAAAAATCAATATCAATCTCTAAGTGCAATGGATTGTATGATTGATAATTGATCAGTTATCCACCCCTGAGAGCTGAAGATTATTACAGTACTAATATCGCTATTAACAAATGGGGGTTGGTGGTAAAAGGGTAAAAATTCAGGATTATAAGTATTTTTTAATGCCAAATAATAAAAAAATAAAATAAAAATATGTTGTCCAATAAATAATAAATTGAGGTGGTCCACTCTTATCACTTAGGGCTATAAAAAATATTTTACGACCTATTCTCAGACCTACCGAATATACAAAAAAAAAATTCTGTTCTAGCCTGACCCGGCAAACGTTGTTTTGCCGTATAAATTATTTCTATTGAATATTTTGGAAGTTAATTAAAAATAACTAACTCATTGTAAGTGTGAGAGGATGTGGTCTATGACTGAAAGAGGAATGGAGCGCTGTGGACGATGAGGCCTATCAAAATAGTGAGAAAGCTATGAGATGTGTGAGAATGATGTGAGACCGGCTTCGTTCTCATCCCTACTCCGAACTGTTTGCTGGGTGAGAAGTGACACCGAAAGACGACTGTGATAATAATCACAGATAAGTGACGCGATTGATAATAATAATTACAATAACCGAGAAATTAATTAAATAACCGAACAAAATGCAATAATTTTTACATTTTTGTCTAATTGATATCTAATTATTATTATTAGTTTTGTTATCTAATTGTTAATTTAAATGTTGAATATTAATTTGAGTATTTATTTATTTTCTTTCATAATTATTTATTGAATTTTAATCCTTTGCTGTTTCTTAGATGATATTTTATTAAGTAGCTTTTTTTCTAGTCATTTATAAGTACTTTTATGGAAATCTTTTGTTAATTCATTTATGTACATGTTTATTCAAGAGTGCCTCTCCCGTGGCCCTGCTGTCAGAGGACTCTTTATAAAATAAAAAAATAAAATAAAATTGATCAGTTATCGACTAATGAGAGTTAAAGATTATTACAGTTATAATATCGCTATTAAAAAATGGATGTTGGTTTGGAGGTAGAAGGGGGAAAATTAAGGGTTATATGTATTTCAAATCCACTGAGTGTTGAAGATTATTACAATACTAATATCGCTATTAAAAATGGAGGTTGGTGTTAAATATTTGGTATAACGGTGGTAAAAAAAAGGTAAAAATTTAGGGTTATAAGCATTTTTTAAATGCCAAATCACAAAAAAGAATAAAATTAAACCCTTTTGTCCAAAAAATAAAAACAAATTTTTGTTTTAGGGGGGGGGGGGGGGGGGGGGGGAGTTAGGGGGGGTAAACATTTAGGGTTATAAGTAATTTTTTAATGCCAAATCTAAAAAAAAAGTAAAATAATAAATATTGACGATAAAATTAATAGAATAAAATTTTAGGGGGGCCTCCCTTAACACTTAAGGGTGATAAAAAGATAATAATTTAGGGTTATAAGTATTTTTTAATGCCAAATCATAAAAAAAATAAAATTTAAAAATTTTGTCAAAAAATCAAAAAATAAAATTTTGGGGGGCCCTCCCTTATCACTGAGTGGTAGTAAAAAGGTAAAAATTTTGGGTTATATGTATTTTTAAATGCCAAATCTATAAAAAATAAAATAAAATATTTTTGTTCAAATAATCAAAAAATAAAATTTTGGGGGGCCCCCCTTATCACTTAGGGGCATAAAAAATAGATAACATCCTATTCTCAGACCTACCATTCAATACAAAAAAAAATTACCAAAATCAGTCCAGCCGTTTCGGAGGAGTTCGGGATCAAACACCGTGACCGAGAATTTTATATATATAGAAGATTTTAAACTGGTTGAAGGGGCTTTAAGGCCCCCATACACAATTGAAAATTTTGCGCAAACATCATGTTTGCGCAAACCTGATGGGCAAATTTAGGCCATACACGTCAAACATCATGTTTGCGCAAACATCAAACAGCCCCATACAAGGTCTAAATGTTTGCGCAAACATTTTGACCGTGTATGGGGGGCTGGGGGCCTTTACGAAATATTTTCTTTTAAATTATTTTTTATTTTTAGAGTACTATACAACTATAACTTGTTTATGCCAAAGGCAGAAAAGAACCGATAAAAGTAAGTACTATAATAAAATGGTTATTAAAAATACACATCTCATTTAGGATTAAAATCCTTATAATTCCTAAGTTACAAAATAAAGAGTCTGGAGTAGGACCCCAAAGTTTCTATGAAAGATCCCTTTGCCTCCAACAAAGTAAAGAGATTTATTTTGTTAAAAAAAGCTTAGAAGCTAAAAAAGGGTTAAGTTAGTGACTAGAGGTTTTAAAGCGCGTGCGCAGCACATACGCAATCAGGCCAAGTGGTTTCCATCGCGGTTAGGATTCGCTTCAAACCACAATTTTATTACAAACAGAGCGGTTAAGTTTTTTCGGATTCTACCCTCGGTCTAATTTCAGTTGAAAGCGAGAAGGTTTATTATAGTTCTTGAGAAAGCTTTATGTCCAAATGTCTAACCTTACTTCAAATATCTCTTGGTATTTTTTTTAAAGTTCAATTCAAGTTCAAAAAATGAATTTAACCATAGTAAGTGTTTTTCCTGGGGAAACTCTAGTTTTTGGAGAAATCGCGATTATTGCAAAGGGTAAGAGTTCTTGGGTTCAATTCCCCGCCAGGGAGGAATTATTTTTATTGTGAAGTTTGATAAAATGTTCAATAATAATTAAATATATCCATAAAAACAGTAATAACTTACAACGCTGGAAGAAGTAATTATTTATATGTGAAAGTTTATTAGATCATTTTATCTAATACTTAATAACAAAATAATATAAGTACATTCAAATAGAAGTTTTATACAGAATTAGTATTGCTGATTCATTATTCTGCATGTTTTAACATCTGCTATAGTTCTACTATGTTTGATAATGTATATTGACATATTATGTTTCTATGTCGACATATTAATTTACATTGACATGTTTGTAAACATAGTAAATAGATTAATCTTTAGATTAAGATTAACTTTAAGTACATTGACATTTATATTAACATTTATGTGCCCAGTTAACATAGTACTAGGATATGCATAACACTTTATTTACGTGCACGTTTATTTAACTGCTTTGTTATCATATTAATATAATAATTTTGGTTATTTATAAGGTTCCTCGCTTAGTGAAGATCTAGGATGCCTTAGCATTTTCCTTATTGCACTTATATTATAATTTCTAAATATGGCAAAATTAATTAGTTTTATTCCATACATCGCAATAACCACATATATTTAATACAGATCAAGCCAACGACCACTATAGTCATTGATTGTCAATTAACTATTCATATAAAATGTTTGACGGAGAATAATAAAAATAGACTGACAATTGGTGTGGCACATAGCTTCCTCCCATCATATCACGTACTATATTTTACAAGCCATTATTGTCAATTTTTTTTGTTTCCCTCGAATTTTTTATTCTGTCAAAATTGTTTTGATTTTTTACATGAATTAAAGTATCAATGTAGCAAACGTTAAAGAGCGCAGAAGGTTCAAATTAATCTGAGGCTATCTGCGGATTACTTTCGATAAACATAAAAGTTTCATACAAACAGTTCATACAACTCAAAGTTTCATACAAATCAGATAAGTACTTATGAAGCTGTAGGTATAATGAATGTATGTTTGTATGGATGTAGAAGAAAAACAAACGAGCGCAGAAGGTTGAAACTTGTATGGGTCCAACAATGGGCTAATCATGATCTACCATCCAAATTTCATTAAAATCGGACAAGTAGTTTTTAAGATATGATAGTTGGCAAAAATTGAACGACAGACCGACACAGAACCAAAAATGTTCCCTGATGTCTTAAACGGATTTTTGTCTTAGAATTTTTGAAATCGGAGACCTAAAAATGTTTCGTCCTTCAGAACGATCACGTAGCTTCCTTTACCTTCGGTCAGCTCGGAAGCAAAACAATATCTTTCCTTTAGGTAAGGAAAAGAAATAGTCTGAATAACCAACCTTCTTGCCCTCAGATTACCCAATATCAAAACGGAGTGTATTTTTCTCTACCTCCAATATTTCGTTCACAACATGACAAAAAAAGTTTGATGGCCCGGGGACAAATAGGGTGGTTACCGCTAGAGTACGATTACATAAAACAAACTTCCCTTCACATGGTACAGATCCCGAAAGTTTCATTAATTTATCTCAAACTGTTCAAAATTTAAGAGGAGACTTTTGGACCAACCTGCAGATATATGTATCTTTAAAAATTATATAGACAATTTTTAATATTTCCTTGAAAAAAATCCTTATATTCATAACATTATTTTCTTTGACGAAATGATAATCATACAATTATAATATCATGTGTAAACAAATTAAGTATATCATTTGAGGTCTGCCATTAAAAAATGTTATTTATTTATGCGTAAAATATTCTTACTTAAAATTCAATTTTTAACATTTATCCATGAAATTCTCTTTTTAAAGAATAATAGTAAATATATTATTCATTTAATGTGTAATTTATTCATATTAAGTAATAATGAATTTATTCTGTTTAAAAAATATTAGAAACAACAGAAAAATTATATTATTATTTTTATTACTGTATAATTTATAGAAATTATATTTTTCTTTGAATTCAATAGGTACTGAATATATAATTTTAAATAAGTTATTCATTATTGTAAACACTTTGTATTTGTATTGTTTATTTATATTATGTTAAATGAATAATTTACAATACAATTTATATTAATATTCATTTCTTTATTTTAACTTTAAAGATTAAAAATAAAGAACATTTATATATATATATATATATATATATATATATATATATATATATATATATATATATATATATATATATATTAACGACTTAAGTTTGTTATGCTAAGATTGTAGCATATTTATAAATCTCGATATCTTGTGGCCACACGTAGTATCGATATATTTTATGATTGAATGTGATATACTGGCTCTAACAACATACATAGATCAAAATGTAATAAATAAATTATTGACAAGGAATAATTGATAAGATGTTAAAAGGCTACAGAATGAAAATAGTGCAATGTTCTTAATAGTGTCTAGGCGCAAGATTCAACTTCAGACCTCGTCCCTGATCTATAGCTGGTCATGTGACCCTCTATGACTTATCGATCAGTTATTTTAAAACATTCCTACCGATAATGATACAATTAATTATGTTAGAAAAACAAATATTTCTTATTAGATAAAAAAGACTTAATATGCATTCACATTCTATTAGATCTCGCGTAAGGTTATCAGAATAAAATAAAAAAACATAACCAAATGACAAAATAATAAGATTAAAAATATAAACATAAACAAAGGTAAATTTTTTCCAACGGGGAATAGGTTGTTTTTTTACATTGTTTTTAAGCTGCGCTTGTGAAAGAGAAAAGTCGAAGAGTTGATGAAAGTTCCCAAAAAAGATGGTGGAAAGAGGGTTAAAATTTTCTGCAAAGAAAAGCGTACCCCCTCGGGAAAAGTTTGTAGCAGGGAAAAGATTTTTTCCCTTTAACCATTATATTAATGGAAAGCTTCTCTGAGCTTGCTCAAAATGGTGGAAAGAGGGAATTGTGTAACTGCTTAATAATTATTATCGGTTGTGTATAAGAAAAGATGTGAAGAAGAGGGGGTGGGTAACAAACTGTTTTTAAGGAAAGTAAAATTTTCAAGTTAAACCTCCTTCTCCGTGTCAGTAAAGTCTTTTTCACCTCTTAGGTTAATGAAGTTGAAAGCAAATGAAAGTGGGAAATTTAATGAACCTCCTTCCTTTTCCTCTCCGGAAAAACACCCCCACTCCCTCTACTTCTCACACTTGATTAAAAAAAAAAACTCCTGTGTAAAGAGTTTGGAAAATCCTCGTTCCTTGAATTTCCATAGTGGATGAATGAAAAAGTTCAGCAGCCTACAGAATGAAGCACAATACAAAGGTTTCCTTTTAATATATATATATATATATATATATATATATATATATATATATATATATATATATATATATAATAAAATAATTAATTAATACATAACTATTGTCAAATCGTAGTCATTCATTCTTCTCTCCGAAAGAGAAACCCATTTTTCTTCTAATGATATTAAATTAAAATAAAAACTGGAGTGACTAGAGTGCACTGCAAGCACAAATATATTATTTGCTAAGAAGCTAATGTAAATTTCACGTGAATCAGTATATTAATAGAACAATAAAAAGAAAAATACTCTGCCAATTAATGTGGCATATAGCTTCCTTGCAAAGAAAATACCAAATTAAGAAAAATACCTCGATAAACATAATCAAAAAGTTGGAACGGCGCGGCACTGTTCCAGTAAATATTTAATAAAGTTGATGAAATTTAAACATTTGTTAGAGAAACAAAGCCTCTAACAAGCACCAAACGTTAGCGCACATATAAATAATTTAATAAACAAATATAAAACTGCAACCAAATCGTAGAAACCGCTGTATAGACAGTTTTTTTTATTTAACCCCCCTCAAAACTAAAAATAACACAAAATAGAATATAACAAAAATTAATCTACTACGCAAGAGCTTTTCAACGATATACATCATATTATAAAAGATTAACTTTAACATTTGTACCCCCTGTACTCTGAGGTACCAAAGTTATATTTTTAAAAATCAAACAATACAAAAGGGCATTCATTTAACTAATAAATACATATAAATAAAAAACCTAATATCAAAAAAGTATTTAAACCCTTTAACCTACAACAAAATTATAAATCGGTACAAAAGTATATGTACAAAATTTTTAAAAAATCAACAAATAAAATAGCTTTAATGTACATATATCAAGGCCTTTAAAATGATATATGACACAATATTAAAAACAAACAAAAGTGGTCACGTGACACGGCGCACGGGAAAAAGTTTACTCTCATGTTCTCAGCAAGTAGGATGAACTAATGAAATAAAATATACTCAATTTAAAGAGCATTAGTGTGAGACATATTAATTTAGCACGATTTAAAGTGCGCAGAAGGTTAAAATTAGGCAGGTGTTATCTGCAGGCTACTTTCGACAAACCATAAAAATTTCATAAAAATCAGATGATTACTCTTAAAGATATGGCTGTAAATAAATGTATGTTTGTGAGCATGTGGATGACAAACAAATAAGCGCAGAAGGTTGAAACTTATATGGGACTAACAATGGGCTAATTATGACCTACCATCCAAATTTCATTAAAATTGGACGTGTAGTTTTTAAGATATGGTGGTTCGCAAAAATTGAACGACAGACCGACAGACCGACACGGAACCAAAAATGTTTCCTGATGTCTGAAACGGGTTTCTGTCTTGGAATTTTTGAAATCGGAGACCTAAAATATTTTCGTTCTTCAGAACGATCACATAGCTTCCGTTACCTTCGGTAAGCTCGAAAGCAAAAGAAAGATTTTAAGACGTAATGAAAGAGAGCAACAAGTAAAAATCGTTCAATAACTAAAATGAGAATACTTTTTTTTTATTTTAATTTAAAAAACAACAAGAAATATCGGCAAAATTGACTTAATTTATTCATAAAAACCGGTCCGAGACAACTCAGACAAACGTTCTCATACACGAGTTCTCGAGTTTTCGTACGTACATTAATTAATGATTGTACATTGCAATAAAATTTATCGTAAAAATAACTTCTCCTAGGCGGGGAATCGAACCCTGCCTCTCCGTTCGCGTTTAAAGCCATCTCATGAACTACATTTTTCCCGGGAAAACGGCTTATACCGTTTATATTCGTATTTAAATAGACTACATTTTAGAATTTTTTATTCAATATCGTCATAACCATTTTCGATAAATAATTTTAACGTGTTTAAGAGTTTTTGGGGGTTAGCACCCCTAAATTTGGGGCTAAAATTCATTTCTCGATTTCACCAAATTGTATGATTTTTCTGAACATGTATGCCAAATTTCGTCAAAATCGGCCCGGTAGTTTAGGCTCCACGGGTCTGCATAGACGACAGACCAACATTTTTTAAAAATCACTTTCTTGGACAAAACATGTAAATCCATATAATTTAAAAATCGAATTTTCGCGCTATCACAATACTTTCTCTTTATATGAGAAAGTAAAAATGGAATCAGACTATGGAGGACATCACATATCTTTGAAACCCGACGTTTCGGACTTTTTGCAGGGATTATTCATATAGCAATTGCACACCGGATGATCTAGACTTATTAGATAAACATGTCGGGAGCTATCGTGTTCGTGGGGGTAAAGGCTTCTGCTCCGTCTATTCGGCTATCAATGAATCGAAGGCGACTCATGGTTGTAGGTTCGAGCCCCCCCCCCCCCCCATGTTCCTCCGATTTATATCTATGAGTCAAGAGCGATACAGGGTTATGGGTGCGACCCCACGCCTTGCTGTTCTGATTTACGTAGCTCATTAATGTCCACACTGTCCTAGCTTCGGAGGGACATTGTGTGAAGTGACGAAGTCATTACCTTGGGGTTTGTAAAATGGGCCTTAAATAAGGCCTAATTGCAAGGTTCGAACAAGTGGTTCGTCCAATTCGTCTAGCATTACTACTACTACTACTATTACATACGTCACTTTTTGGACCATGGTTTGGGTTGAGTGCGATTACGATGGTCATTTACTATATTTGCAATTTTAATTTTATTTTTAAAAGTTATTTCAAAATATAATAAAACCAAAAAACGTAAAAATTAGCTAATCCTCCGAAAGTATTGTAAAAATAAAGTTTGGAAGAAATGTTAACAAATGTAAACATCCTTTTGATAGAGATCAGAGAAGGGTCTGTCTTGTTTATTTAATGAATAACAAGAACAGAGTAGGGCAACCCTGCAGCCCTGTGGAACAGCTGACACAATAGAATAACAAGGGGGGAGGGGATACATACCAGGCACACGTGGGGCCACTCTTAATCTACAGACCAGCACACTTGGACCTTTCATATACCCACAATAATATTAGATCTAATCTGATAAAACTATACTAGAATATTACTTTTATCTTTGTACCGTCTTGTTCGTTTTGCTGTACATGACATACGACAGTACCATAATAACAGTACTCGAACTATTATGTATTATCAGTTTGCATAACACTATTATTATTATTTTCCTTAGGCCCCATAGAATTAACAGGGCGGTGACTCTCCGAATCAACTCAAAACCCAATTAAAGCATTTATTCAAAAAGCCTCAAAATTTCAATGAATTAATACGTAAATTAATACATATACTCTCAAAATTTAAACTTTATAGTAACAGTGATTCAGACCGGATTTAATCTCTCATTAAATTACTTTCCTACTCCTGTAATAAATTGACAGAATTAAAAAATGACGGGAAAATGAAATAAATTTGAAAAACAGGTTGCAAAAGCATAAAATCATTAAAGTATGCGAAATAGGACGTGAGGAAGCTATGCACCTCACTAATTGGCAGAAAAATATCATCGTTTACCTCATGTCAAATATTTGATCAACAGTTCTGCCTGGTCCCAAAAGATATTTATTATTACATCATACTCTACTTTCAGTAGTGTGATTCCTGTACAGTTACCATAGAAAATTATCCCATATTTTATAAAATATGTAATATATATATAGTACAATATACATAAATATAAATATATATATATATATATATATATATATATATATATATATATATATATATATATATATATATATATATATATATATATATAAATATATATATATATATATATATATATATATATATATTATGAAATATATAATATTAATTTCATATTTATATTTTACGACAAATTTTAAAACGAAAAAAAAAAAAAATTACTAACTTTAAGTACTTGTTAACTTAACTAAAGTAAAAAGAAAAGTTGTTTGAATTTTTATTTTTTAAAAACCATGCCATATTTATTTATTTACAGTAATAAATGAAAGTTGGACATAAAAAAACTCTAAAAAGTAAAATTATACACTTAGAATATGGAAAACTAAAAAAAATTAAAAGTAATTATATATATATATATATATATATATATATATATATATATATATATATATATATATATATATATATATATATATATATATATATATATATATATATATATATATATATATATATATATATATATATATATATATATATATATATATATATATACATATATATATATATATATATATATATTTAGTATTTATTAAGTAATGAATCTAATACGCAGGGAGGAAAAACGGGTGGAAAAATGACCCGAGTGAATATTTAACAAGAAAACAGGCGTCGGATATAAGAAAGGTGAAAGGGGGGGAACGGAAATATGACGATAAAACGGTCCGACTTAAAAACAGGCTAAGAAAACGGCCCCTAAAGGTTTGAAACGAAAAAGAGGTAAAAAAAAGTCTAACAATTTTACGTGCTCGGCAGCAAGTCTAGATGGGTTAAAGGGACGAGAAGGGCTAAGTAGGTTCTAAAATATTCATAGTTATTGCTGTGAGTGTATTCTACTTTTCTTAGTGCTTCGTATCCCTTCTAAAATATATGTAGAAGTGTTATATGTTACATCATTCCATAGCCCAGTAGCACTAAAACACTATCCTTACTTCTCTTCAATCATATTTCATGCACTCCATTATCCATGTATATACGTAAATGAGAGTATATGAGTATGTGCATATTTAGTGGTGTATAGGGGTATCCACCACTTACTTTCAAACAGATTCAATAAGGCAACTGCTTTAAGTGAATTTTTTTTAAATAAGGTTGTTCAGCCAAATAAAATCACCGTGAGTCTGGTAATCAATACATATATAGTCTATTAGTCAAATGCCACTCACTCATAATTATACAGGGTGTTAGGTCCAAGATGTAACAAACAAAGAGAGCAGATTCTACTCATCATTTGCAACAAAACATACTATATATACCATGGGTCAATTCGCAATGCCTCCTTTCCCTACTTTTTAGTAGGCCTAAATTTCATTTTATTTTAAATATTATTTTAAAAATGAAAAATAATTTTTGTTTCAGCCTGCAATAATGTCAAACGGCAAGTGCTGCAGTTTGCCAAATTTCAGTAATACTTCTTCATTTATTCATCCTTAGTTTATATATATATATATATATATATATATATATATATATATATATATATATATATATATATATATATATATATATATATATATATATATATATATATATTACAATAGTGTATATGAATAACCTTATTTTCTAACCACATAAATGAACAATTATTTTACGGCATGTTTATTGTAAACCGTTATTATTATTTTAATCTTAATTTTATACCCAGAATAATTTCTATTATTTATGGTTTAGGTTTCAGAAAGAGTCACATTAGCAAATCCAAATTTCCGACATGTTTATCATGCTCTTACTCCAATTGTAATGTTAAATAAAATCGTAAGAATGTATTAATTTATTATAATTTCATAATGAAAATATATTAACCGTCTAGATTAAAATCATTATTATTTAAAAAATGATTATTCTATAAATAATATACTAATCACCTACTTGCGTGTTCAATACTAATGGTATAAAAATGGGAAACCCAAACACACACATAGAAATACATGTACTATCTTGAGGAAGAGCTTCGTGTATTTAATCATTTTTTATGAAGGGTATATAATTGAATAATCATGTAAATAAAAAGACAGATATTCCAGTCTTTTATATATATATATATATATATATATATATATATATATATATTGTTGTGTGTGTTTGTGTCTGTAATAAAAGTATATAAAAAGCATTTACTTTATTACTTTCTTTTTTTTTCTCATTTACTTAGCGGGCATATTTGTACAAAGCTTCGGTAAATATATCCACATTTGCATTGTCTGTCTTCTCTCGCATATATTTATCATATTATTCATAATGCGAATAAAAAAAGAGGAAAAAGAGAAAAAAAGGAGGAAAAAAAATCTCATGGACAGATAATAAATTCAAAGTATATAAGGGAAATGGAAATCCATTTTCTTCTTTTCTAGAGGAAAAACATACTTTGTAGAGGAAATATTGAAGGAGTTTTTTTTTTCTTTCTGACCTGTAAGTTGAAAGTTGACAGGTGTAGATTGAGAAGTTGACAGCTAGAGGAGAGAATAAAAGGACATTCTAAAGGACGTAACGTCTGTATTATTATTTCTGAAAAATGTCTCTGATTTTTGATTTTATTTTTCTTTCTTATAGCATAAAGATAGTATAAAAATATTTGTCCTCGCTTTTTTAACGTTATAACATTATGATGTATTTAAGTTCTTAAGTTACCCATACAATTATTATTATTGAGCTATACCTCTCATAAAATGAATTATGAATGTGAAAGAAAAAAAGAAAACGGATGCTTATGGAAAATAAAATATGGAATTAATTAATTTGTTAATTCGTTGTAACTATGAAGATTAGAAACAATAGAAAAAACTGATATAACCGACTGTTGAATTTGTATTTTTAAACATCGAATTAGCGTGAAGTGACATTCGTTAAACGTGAATTATCATTATAGTTATGAAGAAATTAACAGTGAGGGCGTAACCTTAATTTCGATCATGCCTCATCTTTCTCTTATAAACTGAAGGCTATTGGAAAGTTTTTTACTATCCTAATATGGTTATCATAAATGGTTATAATATATATATATATATATATATATATATATATATATATATATATATATATATATATATATATATATATATATATATATATATATATATAGGCTGCAATAGGCTACACAATTTTTGAGAGACACCAAGGGATGTGCCACGCAAGCGTGACCCATAGGAACTGTTCCAACATCAGACATTCCGTCAGTAAGATGTTGGCTCGGCATTACGCCATGTCCTGCATCGTTTCGTCGCGTCCGACTCATCAGGGACCCGACGCCAAACAAGAATGGCGGTATGAGAGCACGCTCGTCTCTGATAAGTCCTATATCTGATCTTCTTGATCTAGTATAGGTCCAGAGTTGGGTGGGCATCGTCGGGCCCCTGATGAGTATATATATATATATATATATATATATATATATATATATATATATATATATATATATATATATATAGGCTGCAATAGGCTACACAATTTTTGAGAGACACCAAGGGATGTGCCACGCAAGCGTGACCCATAGGAACTGTTCCAACATCAGACATTCCGTCAGTAAGATGTTGGCTCGGCATTACGCCATGTCCTGCATCGTTTCGTCGCGTCCGACTCATCAGGGACCCGACGCCAAGCAAGGATGGCGGTATGAGAGCACGCTCGTCTCTGATAAGTCCTATATCTGATCTTCTTGATCTAGTATAGGTCCAGAGTTGGGTGGGCATCGTCGGGCCCCTGATGAGTATATATATATATATATATATATATATATATATATATATATATATATATATATATATTCGTTGACCGGTTGGAAAAATTCATTAAAGGTCTTGACAGTTCTAGGACGTTAATGGGATTAATCTTTGTCTAAATGACGGCTAGGTCGAGCTAACTGCCAAAAAACCCTTGTAGGGAAATATGAATTAGCCATCGTGCATTCTGATGAACCTTCTCTCAGCCCTGGGCCACGAGCCCTTTCAATTACACAAGCAGAATTTATAAACAGGTCTGTTTCCTTAGGGGTTTTTCTCGGATGCTTGTGCTTTTTCCACTTTACTTCGCTTTATTAAGCTACCGTTTTTAAAACGAGAATAAACAACTACGCTGTTCCTTTTGAATTTCCCTTAAGAAATTTAGTATAAACCTGGATTTATTTAAGTTTAAAATTCTCAGATGTATAAACATATTCATCTCAAAAGTATAGGGTTTCAGCAGAAATATTATTCTGAAATTTCAAACGTTATAATAAAGTAGATAAATAATTAGTATTGTAGGTGCAAGAAAAAATGAACTACATATAAACAAAAAGCCCAACACCAATATTAGAAACTAGAATTCTTGAGTTTTCCCACAATACTTAACCACATTTTATTTTTAATCTAAATTTGTATTTAATTTCATAATTTTGTCTTTAATAGCAATTATGATTATTGTTGTTTACTTAACACTTCTTGATCCTTCTAATAAAAATAAGAATCAAGAAGAGATAGTTTTCGGTCATAAATGAAGTTGTCACAACGCTAATATGAAGACATCACCTTTAAAATGCCGTTATAGTAAGCTACAACTTGGTAAAACAATAAATAAATAAGCTAATATAGGTTTGAGAAAAAGGATAAAGGTGACTTTAAGTCAAGTTTCTAACTTTGTCTGCCCCTCATTTGTAGGCTTCCTCAGATTTTCAGCACTGATTATAACCGCTTAAATATGAGAGGTAATTTCTCTTTAATTAGCTACTAAGATGCTCAATTGTTACTTAGATCATCCTGATTGTCTTCTTCCTAGTACAGATATAATAGTGGTCGTAATTAAATGCCGGTTGGGCTTATACTATTCAGGCTGTTAAGAGAACCAGTATCTAAGGCTATTGCATCAATTTCAAGAACCCGAGTTTGGAATAAAAAAATAATATCTCTAGTTCGACTCGGGTATGATATTTTTCAACATGGAAGATTATAATCTAAATTGGCCTTTAGGATCCACGCATCTGCACAGACTTCTTACATTTATAAAACACAGGGACCATAAAACGAGTTAATCTATCATAATATAATATTATGCCACCGTACTGTGTAAAAGAAAGAAAGTTGAAGCATTAAAAAGTTTTTAAATTATATCAAACATGTATTACTTGTACATAAATACAAAAAAAGATTTTGTAAGGATGCCTCCTCGCGTCTGCACAGACGACAGAAATGACAACAAGCGACAGGAACTATCAGCCACCAAAGTTACATGTGCAGTAAGCCAACCCCTAATGGTTAATTGAACTCCCAGAACAGTATGTACACTGACGTGCATACAATAGACCTTTAGTCGATTAATCCTATTGTTGAGATAAAGTTCATAATAGTGATTATTGTTTTTTTCAGGATTTTTAACTAAGATTGTTTAAATATTGAGGAAATACCTGTTATGTCTATTCATCTATTTTTTTTTTTTTTTTTTTTTTTTTAACGTTTGCTGAAATGCTCAGCTGGCAGCAAACAGAAAAGTGTCTTCTTAACGATAATCAATTAGACGAAATATTCTATAACAAAAATATCTACATCGTATAACGTAACGCAGTATTATCAGTGTTCTAAATATGTTTTCAAGGTGCATTATTAATTGTCTGTCCGTCCTTCATCACCTTTGCTGTCTATCTATTCACAATAGAAGCTTAAGTAAACAATAATTCAAATCATGTGAAAAAAATGTCACTCTAATCTACCCTTTATAACCAATGGGAATCGGATGAAAACAAATAGTAATAAATTGAAATAAAAAATGAACGTGAGATGAAAAGAAAATAAATAGAAATATAGAAATCAATTTCGGAGATGAAAAATAATACATATTGGTAAATATTTGCTTAGAATTATACACAGGCAGAACTTACCCTTAGGCGCAGGTACACACAGGTGGAACACAAATATAATATATCAATACAGGATAAATAAAATACTTGTTGATACAGTGGCTTAACCAACCCCGGCTTTTATCTAACCACTAAATATATTTTATCTGGTAAATGAAAATATATTTTAGATATGTATTTAGCATAATGACATTTTCATTTATTTATCAAGCACAAGTGAATAAAAATGACGAAAGAGATATTAATCTAAAGTAAAATTTGTATTTATTTAGACTATAATATTAATTAATTATTTTTAAGTTTTTGGTAGTTTTCATACTACGGAAAGTTAAATTTTAATTTAAATCAAATTATAATTATTATTAACTACGGGAAACAGACAGTGAAAAATAGAGGAAATATAGAGGCCCGTGGTTCAAATCCCGGCGCTGGAGTGTATTTTTCACTGTCTGTTTCCCGTAGTTAATATTAATTAATTAATTATTGTAACAATAATTACACATAAGAAACATAATGAAACATATTAATAAATTTCTTAAGTTAAAATTAATTTAATAATAGGTAAAGATATAGGAAAAACAAAAATATATCAAAAATATTTGGAATAAAGAGAGAAGTATCGCTATTAAAAATAATTAAATTGTACAAAGCCAATAATATAATATACCTTTGGGTTTATGGATATTTAAAGAGAATGAATCTTAGAGAGGTGAGACTTGAAAAATTGGTCCGAACCAAAAAACGCGAACAAAACTTCAATAAAAATAAATATATTGATACTGAATTTAAATGCCATCATGTCTTATGCGTGCGCACGGCCAAGTTCCAGCCAGCATGTCTGTTTACTTGAACCAATTCAACCGGTTTTACCCTTCCAGCAGAGTTGTTACTGCTTTCTCTTAAGGTAGGCATTTGAAATATAGATCAAACTTAAGTATTTTAGGACACTGTAAAAAAATTAAGCCCTTAATAATTACTTAATTATAGCCCTTAATAGGTCTGTTAAAAATGGGAGAGTTTTTACCCCCTAAGAAAAAGGTAAAATATCTACAAGGTTGATTCTATGACTTTTTCGGTTGTACTTTAGTTAGAGCTAGGTTTGATTAATATTCGACCTAGAGCTCTTATAGCGTCTGCAATTTCCCGATATTATCTTTGATAGGAGGGATCAAGTCATACTAATGCTCTTTAAATAGAGCATTTATTATTTTATAAATTCGTCCTATTTGTTGAGAACAAGAGCGTAAAAATTTTCCCAAATACCAACCGTGTCACGAGACCAATATTTTTAAAAAGTTTATAATTGAGTTGCATATCATTTAAAAGGCCTCAATTTGTATTTTTTAATTAATACATATACTTTTGTATCGATTTTTATGGTATTTATATGGAGCCAAGTTCCAGCAAGCATCTCAGTGTATCTTTACCTATCTTGATATCATTTAATGCCATATATAACAATATGATAATATTACAATAATATTAACATCTCAATAATAATGATATCACATATAATACTCTACATATTCTATTCCTGTGTGATATTCTTCGTCGGGGAAAATACAGTGGCCTAACTCCCTCCAGTGTCTCGTAAAAATCCAAGACGATGCACGCATTTTTGAAGCCAGTAAAAAGAAATTATGTCCCCAACAAAGAACCTAATCGTGAAATATATTGGTAGTGCGTTAGTGCGTGAAGTCTCACGTAAAAAGGGTTTCATTGGTTGAAAACATGAAATTTAGTTGGGGGGGGGGGGGGGGGGTGATGGTGTGTGTGCAAAATTTGGATGTTTTTTGACAAAATGGCGTAGAAAATTAAACGCTTTCCACAAGTAATTTACTCTTCAATACCTTTTATTTGATACCCCACACAAAATTTAAAAAAAAATTATTTTCGTGTGACATGAATTATCCGCCATCTTGGATTCCCAGTAAATCAGATAAAATTGCTAATCTTATTTTTTCTATGGCCTACCAGACCACACATTTTGCATATTTTTCTATATTTTTAGTATGAGCGGAAATACGATTTTAGGGGGGGGGGGAGATAGGCAAAATGTCGATGTTTTTTAACAAAATGGCGCCGAAAATTGAACACTTTCCCTAGGTGGTATAAATTTTTGTAATCTACTCTTCAATGTCTTTCATTTGATACCCCACTCAAAATTTAAAAAAAATATTTTTTTTCGCATGACGTGAGTTATTTGCCATTTTGGATTTGAACAGCTGATAATTTTGAGTTCACTATATTTTTCCTGTGTGCGCGACAAAACGATCTTTAATATTGGAAAGTTTCACGTTTCTACCTCTTTTTATTCAAAAGTTATTGGAACCGTACAGAGTGACAGACAGACACATGAACGAAACTATAAGGGTTTCTTTTTTTGGTTTTACCAACGAAACCCTAAAAAAGGTAAGTTCCAAACCCACTCCCAAAACAATCAGCTAATCAAATTAATGATATCTACATTGCGGCTGTCTGTTTTATGTCTAATTCAGAAACTGGTCAAGACTTAAAAAAAAGTAAACTTGGTGACAATATAGATATGACTACTTTGATAGGCTGACTATTTTGGTAGGGGATCTGGAACTTTGTTCTTGTTTTACGGTTAGGTTTTTGTTGGGGATTTAATTTATTTATTATTAAAAATATATAAAAAGTGTTTAACAGGTTATTTTTACTGTTCATTTTCGATTTTATGCTTAATCGGGTATTTATAGAAATACCCCTCCTAAGGGGAGATATCGTATGGAGTGACACATATACAATACATACATACTACATACATTTAAACATACATAGTTCAAATCGTATTCAAATGAAATAAAAATATAAATATTTTAATTAAATCGTCGCAACCGTTTTTAAGGAACAATTGTTCTTTTTAATGTTATTCTAGAGTTTTTTGGGAGTAGCGAGACCAATTTTAGAGCCGAAATGAATTACATTACGGGATATAATATATCTGTACGTGTTATGATTTCTTAATTTCATTGGAATCAGCCCCAGTAGTGTAAGTTTCACTCGTGTGCACAGACTGCAGATAACAGACGACTGACAGTCTAAGAGGACCTTAAACGTGTCAATTTGTTGCAATCGATTTTTGGGTGACATTACATATTATATGAGAATGTAATAACTTTAATAAATATTTATATTTAGTCACACACATAAATAAACTGTTATATTATTTATGTCCGTGGTATTTTATAGTTTCCTTATATAATCATATAACTAATAATTTTTAATGAATATTATAATTGTGAACTTACTAAATAAACGGAGTAAAATGCAGAATAAACGAACAACTTTTTTCTATTCAATAAAATTATAAAAAATAAATTGTACATACAAATTTGCTCTATCTATCCAGTGGTTAGTTAGAGGTATGTTACACATGTTAAATCACGAAGAAAAAAAATAAAGATTTATTGAAGAAGTATTCTCGGTTTATACCAAGAAGTGTTGTGTTGAGGAAATGAACCTGTCCGAATGTGCACAGAGATGTAGCATTCCTCATACAATGAGAGGTTAGGTCTCAATACACAATCTAACCATACTACACAAAACCCTATTAAGAATGGATGAAAGAAAAATCGAATTCAGGTTAGAAAACACCACAGAAATAACCTGACATCAGATGGCTTTAGAACAGACAAAACCTATCAAATCAAGCCCAACGCTTTCAAATCAAATATCCAATTTATTAAATTCCCTTGAATTAAATATAAAAATACTAATCCGTTTCAACATCACTGGCAGGTTTCGGTAGTATGTATTGTGTATTTATTAGTGCTGGATAAGACATCTCAGTAGCCTTCGTCTTCGTCAGCGTGTAAATAAATTGGAGGGGTTCGGATCGAAAAATATTCAGTGTAGTGTACCATCTTCAAAGTGTCCTCTACACTACAACATAGGGTACTTTTTATTCGGTTTGAAATTCACATAAAAAAAGTACTCGATAACACGACCTCTCACCCTGCAAATATCGCTATTTTCTCAGAAAATAGGCTTCTCTCTGGAAAATTACTTATTAGTCCAGGAAAATTAGGAATAATAGGGGAAATAATGTATAAAGTTTTGAAACTTTGTGAAAACACTTTTAAGGGGTGTAGTAGTAAGAAGCAGTAAAGTTCCCCCCTCTTGAGGGGGCGCGTCCCCCCTCCTTAAAGTCCAAACTTTACTTATTTTTTTACTTTTTACGCAAAACGGTTTATTTTTTGAGGAGAAGTGTTATTACCAAAATTATTCCTCACATAATTCTGCACAAAAAAAGTCCTATGCATGTTTGAAGTGAGACATGCCGTTTTCGAGATATTGAAGTTGGAAAGAGATAAAACGTATTTTTGCGAACCAAGATATCTAAAAAACAACACTTCCGATTTTAATGAAATTGGGATGGTAGGTTATACTTAGCCCATTGTTGATCCCATATAGGTTTCAACCTTCTGCGCCCATTATTTTATCCTCCACATGCGCACAAACATACATTTATTTAGACCTATATCATCAAAAGTACTCAACTAATTATTATGAAATTTGGATAGTTTGTCGAAAGTAGTCCGCAGATATCCTCAAATTAATTTCAACCGTCTGCGTTCTTTACATTTTGATAAATTGATACTTTAATTCATAACAGACAGACTAAAAATTGATCAACAGACAGACAGAAAGGGAACCAATTTAGAAAATGTAAAGTGCGCAGACGGTTGAAATTAATTTGAGGCTATCTGCGGGCTACTATCGCCAAACCATGAAGCAGAAAGATATGTTTGTACTCATGCTCATTTTTTCAATTCCCAGCCTTTAGGACGTTGATAAAATGAACGTGAGTATATTGTATATAATATACAATATAAAATTGTGTGTGGTATCTTAGGTTTTATTTGATGGTAGTGAACTCTGTACTAGCTTTTAGACTTGGCAGGATGTTTGGAACATCTAACATTCCTCCATCTCAATAAAATGTAAGAGTGTGAACCTCTCTAGTGTGTGAGAGAGACAGTGAAGAGAGATTGCTAACTCGTTGCTCTACTAACACTTTCAAAGAAATCTTTAATTACACTGCACAGACATACAATCCTAACAATAATGTAAACAGTTACATCTTCAATACTTAAACCCCACCAAAAACGCACTAACACAAACAGACTTAATATAAACACAACTTTAATGTAAACACACATGAGATAAACTAAGACAAGCACAACGAGGTAACACGCTTTTAATTACACGGAACATGTTTTCTTCTAACCAACACATCGCACTCACACACAAAAGATACACGTGGGTTCTAACTGCTTATTTTGTCTAAACTTGTTGTACCTTCAACAAACCAATAGGCCTTAGTACATTTCTGAACTAGTTCTTATCAAATCAATAATTTTGATTCTCGTTGAATACGACAACATGGTCTAATTTTAAACTAACTGTAATAGACCTATATTTATGTAGTGTAAGTTTTAATTTTTCTTTCTTTTAATTTGTGAAATAATTATCAGTACAGTATCTATTGCTCCCAAGTTTACAAAAGGTAACATAAGTATTATGATCATTCTGAAGAACGATATTTTTTAACAACCCGGAATTAAAAAAATTCCTAAAAAGAAATCTGTTTTAGACGTCAGGTATCATTTTTGGTACTGAGTCTGTCGATCGGTCAACATTTTTTAAGTTAAAAATCTTTCTCTCTTAAAAAGGTTATAGTTTTTATCTCTAAGTTTGTTAATCTCAAATTATTTAACTTTCTGCGCCCATTACTTCTTTCTGCATGCGCAAAAACTTGTATTTATTAACAACTGTATCTTTGTAAGAACTTTTCAATGGAAGCCTAATGATAGTCCCATATGAATATGTGATAAAAATAATTAGTTACAGAGATCAAACTTCTTGGGATTCGAACCATCACTAAAATTTTTTTTACTGCTCTCGGGTTTAGGCTAAAGTTTGCGAGTTCGCTATCTAATGAAGGATAGCTATTCGAAGAAGGAGTTTGTCCTGTTTGACACATCTCCTATTTTTAAGCATATCGCTCCAAATATTTCTTGTTGTGCTGTTGTTTAACAATAATATAGTAATAGTCTAGAACTCTGTGAGTTTTATTCAGGAACATCATATAAAAAAGATAAATATTTAGCTAATTGAATTAAAAGGATGTCGTGAGAGGAAATATGGTTCTATTTTTTCACTAGTCGTGTTAGTGAAAGTGTGTATTAGTGACTGAAGGATGTCTGAATTGTAGAAGAAAGGGAGGGGAAAAAGCCTTTGTAAGATGGTGGGGGTAAAGATAAACAGAGAGTTTTGGATCGGTGTTTATAGTCGTATAGACGGTGTTTGTATTGAGATATCGGATGATCCCTACCCGTGGGTAAATGGTTTATATCCCAGAACGGTTAGAAGAGGTTATGCCTGGAACTGAGACGAACTCACGATCCAACCAAGGTTTCAAGCTCGGGATGAATGAATAGCGAAGTGTTGAAGGCTTTCCAAAGTCCTGCTTAGAGAGTAAAGCACGGCGAAGCACTTCACCCTTGGCACTTGACTGTGGGGTTGTAGAGAATCCTAACCGTAGCTTGTACAATTTGCTTCCACAATGAGGCCTTGTCTGCTTCACTAGCTTTTCGGTAGTGAACCGAACCTATAAAACCCATCTCGTGAACTAAGCCTTCAGACCAGACACGATTCCCCTGTACGAAAAGAGGATCAATATCCCATAACCGGTAAACCGAGATTCCTTCAAACTCAACAAAACATCCACTGAATACCACGCTCCACTAAATCCTAAAACTCAAGATCTTAAACCGTTCAATCCTCACTCAGGTCTATTTTTACATTTAAATATAAATGTAGAAGAATCGACAACACAATACATTTTAACATCCTTTTTCAATCCTTCAAAATGGATTATTTCAATTCATAAGTTGTGCGTTACAAAAATCTTTTGTCTAAAAAGCAATGACTTTAATAATAATTTATTTAAAGTGATTTTTTGAGAATTTTAAGGACGAACGTCAAAAACTATGACTCTTTTCTGGGAGGGGGAGAAATCTCTTTTCGCTGAACAAAAATGTTCCTCTCTGAGTCAAATTTCCTGTATCATATCATAAAGTGTTTTTGGTTGCTTTTGGGGACACCCTGTACATATAGTACTCAGATTTACTCGCTGACCTTATAATAAAACCAAATAATACAAAGAAACCTTATTAATTTAAAACTAAATATTTCATTACTGGTTACATGTTTTATTTTAATATTATGTATGACTCTCATTTTAAACAAAAATGTGAAAAAAGTGCAGCCAATAACAAACCAAAAAAAAGTTGATTGTCTCTTTTCATTCCTATTTTTATAGTCAGAAGACAGAGGAGAAACGAAAAAACAAAGGAATCGACAAAAATAGAGAAGGTATAAATAGAATTAAAAATATAAACATAAAAAGTGAAAATGGTTAATAGGAAAAAATGTAAAATAATAAAAGGGTAATGAAAAATGTTTATTGCCCCCTTTGCTTTGTAGTTCGCATTCGTTGGATGTTATTGCATTTTTCTCTCTACCCTATGAGAGGGTGCTCAGTGAAGGGAAATTTTATGTATTTTAATATCGTGTTGTAGAGAGTGGAGAGGTGTTGGAGAGAGTGGAGAGGTGTTTACGACTCGTGTATATTGTTACAGTTTATAATAAAGATAAAGGTAAAGGGAAATTACTGCTGGTGTTTTCATATCGGAAACACTGCGTTGTGTGCTGGCAAGGTACTCTTTATTAACGCTCTGATTCCGTCAGTGTGTGAGCCAACTATTCCACCAACCCTTCCTGTTTCTAGGCTTTTATCGCCTGTTTCTACTTCGTAGCATCTCGCGTTATTATGGAAAAATAGTCTTGATGGAAATTCTTCTTTTTCAACCCTCAACTTATTCAGAAAAATAAAAAAGAGGTCATGAAAATGACGATATAAAAGAATAAAGATCTAAGCCAAGGATAACAACAGTTATAAGGATAATAATTTCACCTATTTAGGCCAGGTCAATCAGTTGGTAAAAAGTGGGGTCCGCTTGCAAAAGGTTGGGTCGCTCTGATTTTGTCAAATGTTACAGGTATACACTGCAGGAGCGAAAAACCGGAATTTTTTTTTTTAGTTTTAATTGGTGTCTACCATAAAGGAGTGAATCGAAAATATTATTTTATTTTTTAAAATTAATTTAAATTTTATACTATTTAAAAGAACAATTATCTATCTAACACTAATATTATCCAAGTTTCAGCCTTTAAAAATCATGTTAAATTTGAAAACTGTTTTTAGTTCGTTTTTGCCATTCAAGCTGTTCTTCAGCGAAATCGATGTTTTTATTTTTTTTTAGAAATTGCATATATATAAAGTTTATAGATATAAGAAATAGATCAATTTTAAAACCTGTACAGTACACACTAAAACGTTCATAACTCATTTATTATTCGTTAGCCCAGTTAACGAAAAAAAAAAAAAAAAAAAAAATGAAAGTAAATCGGGCAGTTTTGATATTGAGGAACTTATATGTTACAAAAATAATGACTATAATTGACATCGCATTTTTCGATTCTGACTCCACCCTTACTTGGAGTCATTTAGCTGAATTTAGCAATTCTAAATTCATTCTTCTGGGAAAAAATTGATTCTTATCATCGTTAATTTCTTTGGTTAGGGTAAAATGAGTAAGCCCACTCACAAAAACAAAACTTGCATGAAAACAAATTTTGTCTATTTTCTTTTTTCTATTCATTTAAAAAATATTTAGGCTAAAATGGTTTTATTTATTTTTTAAATCGGTAATTTTATTAGTTCATAACAAGACATTCGGATTAGGAACTTTACGCATTTGCCGACACAATCCGACATCTGAGAATAGGAAAAATGTGGCTTGGGATAAATAAATCGTCTTTTTGCATTGGTGTGATTTTTCCGATTCAATCGATATTGAAGTAAAATTAATATATGTCTCAATATTTATATCAATAATATTATTCTTAAATATAAAGGGAGAATCAGTTTACAAGGTATTAAATGGAATGTATAATTTAGTATGGTGCGTAGGCTTTCCCGGGTAGACTCGTAATAAACAGCTTGGTTCTCCGGTGAAATCCGCGTCTCCAACAAACACTGCTTCGAGTCAACATCATGATGCACCACAACCCTGAAGATGCTTCCAGTAGTGGAAGCGAAACGTCAGACTTCAAACCCTTCGTGACGCGGATTTAACCGGAAAATCAAGCTGTTTATAATTTAGTTGTTTTAATAAATGCAGGCATATGATAGTGTTATAATGCATAACAATTTAAGAATAAGGATATGTTCAATTGGTTATAAAATAATTTTAGAATATTAATAATTGGAAATAGCCCGAAACAATCGATCCGATGGGAGGGTGGGGAAAGAGAAAGAAAATGGACTCAATTTGATTTCTAAGGGGATTTAGTAAAGAAAAAGTAGAGGGGCTCTATTTTATAAGGGAGGCTATTTTTCCATGGGGGCTGGAAATAGGGCTGAGTTTTCCGGGGCTTGAAGCTTCAGGGAGGGAATGCTAATGCCTCTTTCTCCTTTGGCCCTTCCGAAAAACAGGGGGCTAATACAGTAGAAGGGGTTGTAAAACTACTGTGGAAGAGGAAGGACCCCAAAAAATTTCTTTCTTTTCCTTGAATTTCTGTAAGATCTTCCTGAGAGGAAGAAGCCTACAATCTCAGAGATGAGGGTGAGGCCTATTCTCTTTTTTTCTTGAGCCTTAAAAAGCCCTCATCCCTCCGGCCTCAAGTTTCAGATAAATGAACCGAAGATAACCGAAAAAAGGGAGAATGGGTTTGGATTGCCTTGAACCAATCCTTCAAGACTCAATCTGGCAATAGAGTAGGGTCACCGCACTCATCCTTCCAACCCTACTTGAGGAGATAACAAAAGTCCAGGCCACTTCTTCAAAGCAGATGAATAATAGATTATTGTATAAGATCTAAATTCAATAATATAGTTAAAATTATTAAAACAAAAGTTAATAAGTAAAATATAAGTTTTTGTTTTTTGTTTATTTTTTTCCAAACTTTCAATTGAATAGATAAATGTTTAACCACAGAGATAAAACTAATCTGACTATAATATTCGTGATGATTCATACATAAATTTTAGTTAATTCTATGGATAAATTAAATAAACCATTTTATAAAGAGGATGAGAGACATTTCCAGTTTTATATATCAGAAGAAGTTTGATAACAAACTTAGTTCAAAATGAAAAAGTTTTCATTTTAAAATGATTATTATTCATTATTCAATCAATACATTTGTGCATGCAATAATTATCTGGGCATGCGCAAATAATAGTCCAGGAGATAGCGTGCACAAAAGTGTCTGACTAACATCATGCTAGAATTTTGTATACAAGTAAATCTTTTAGGGCCTTTAACGAATATGTGGTCGGCTAAGTTCGTCCGCGGGACATAGCTTGGCAATAGGCGTTTGAAAAAAACAAACCGGTGGATAGCGGCCATGTCTCGCCAATTATGGTGGACAATGTGATTTTCATGATTCTGAGTACAGAATTACTTAGTAGACCAAAAATCAAGTCGATGTTATTTTCACACTTGATAGGTTAGTTATTCAAATATCACTAAAAATCAACGTTGTCACCTGTCAAGGGACAAACTAACATCAACTTGATTTTCGGTCTACTAACTAAATCTGTACTCAGGATCATGAAAATCACATTGTCCACCATAATTGGTGAGACATGGCCGCTCTCCACCGTTTTGTTTTTTTCAAACGCCTATTGCTAAGCTATGTCCCGCAGACGGACTTAGCCGACCACATATTCTTAAAAGGCGCTAAAAGATTGACTTGTATACAAAATTCTAGCTTGATATTAGTCAGACACTTTTTTGCATCTCCTGGACTATAAAAACAGCTGTATTGTTCTCAAAACAAACAGATATTTTCACAACGTGGTGATAAACCGGATGATGAAAGAATACCTGCTTGGTTAGTAACTTCAACAAACTCTTAAAGACTATAATCCACTTGAAAAATTTACTGCTTACTATACTTGGTAATCAAGTATCAACCAAAATCTTTATCTACTCACAGCAGCAAAATTAAGCATTAATTAACTTTATTTTAGGCTGGAAAGTAATATTTTAATATATTAAAAACAGGCAGAAAAGTAATTGAAACAGTCAGGGAGATATTACCCTTCCTAGGCAAGGAAAGCATAGTGTATATTTGTGCCTGTCATGTCATCTGTTTGTGTTTGTGTTTAGTTTTATTGTAATTTAGTTGTATACTTGTTTTATTACAAAGCAATGTTATATTAACTCTATTGATATGTCTACTTAAGCTTCCATTTTGCTTCCGAGCATACCGAAGGTAACGGAAGCATTGTGTTCACTTTTGAGAACAAAAAAGTTTTATGCCTCCGATTTTAAAAATTCCAAGACAGAAATCCGTTTCAGACATCAGGGAACATTTTTGGTTCCGTGTCTGTCTGTCTGTCTGTCTGTCTGTCTGTCTGTCTGTCTGTCTGTCTGTCTGTCTGTCGGTCTGTGTGTCCGCGAATCGTGAAACGTGCGACGATAACTTGAGTAAATGTTGCCCGATTTTGATGAAATTTGGTAGACATGTTTATTTTACCAATGCTCAGGTCGAGTTCGTTGGACAACGTTATCCGTTCAAGCGTTCACGCGCAACGCTCGCGTAATCGTGAACTTCAAATTTAAAATTGGAATTTTCGGTCGGGAAAAAAATCAGTCCTTATCTATTCAATGAGACGAACTTTTTTTTCAAATACAATTTTTTAGTAAAACCTACAGCGACACCCCAATAAAGTGTTAAAGATCGCTAAAAAATGTTAATTGTTCTTACACAATAAACAATATAACAATAAAGTAATAAAACTTTAATGTTAATATAACAATAAAGTACATGATAGGAAGCGAGGAAGCTATGTGCCACACTAATTGGCAGTCTATTTTTTTTTTATCTAAACAGCGTGAATAGATAAAATATTGTATGCAACAAGGCAGCAAAGGAAACATTTCTGCTTCGCGTATTCATTGCCTGCCTCGGCTTCACCTTGGCAGTTAATTTTCATAGCCTGTCCTCGCCTCCGGCTCGGAGGCTAACTTAATCTCGTCAGTAAAATTCCATTTTGCTGCCTAGTTACATTAATAATGAATAACTATTGTAGAAATTTTACCATAACTCTAACTAATTTAGGATTTTTAATCAATTAATATATTTACTTATAGATATTAAAATTATAATTATACTTGAAGATATTAAAAACAACCATTTAATATTGTTCGTCATAATTATTGTTGTGTTACTTAAGAAGGAAGAATATATGACTAATTTATTGCTTCCGAGCTTACCGAAGGTAACGGAAGCATTGTGTTCACTTTTGAGAAGGAAAAACTTTTATGCCTCCGATTTTAAAAATTCCTAGACAGAAATCCGTTTCAGACATCAGGGAACATTTTTGGTCTCGTGTCTGTCTGTCTGTCTGTCTGTCTGTCTGTCGGTCTGTGTGTCCGCGAATTATGAAACGTGCGACGATAACTTGAGTAAGTGTCAACCGATTTTGATGAAATTTGGTAGACATGTTCATATTACCAATCCTCAGGACGAGTTCGTTGGACAACGTTATCCGTCCAAGCGTTTACGAGCAACGCTCGCGTGAACGTGAACTTCAACTTTAAAATTGGAATTTTAGGTTGGGAAAAAAATCTAACTTCATCTATTCAATGAGACAAACATTTTTTTTAAATACAATTTTTCAGTAAAACCAACAGCGACACCGCTATGAAGTGTTAAAGATCGCTAAAACTATTAATAGTTTTTACACAATAAACATAATAACAATAAAGTACATGATAGGATGCGAGGAAGCTATGTGCCACACAAATTGGCAGTCTATTTTAATATATTATTATAATAGTTGGTGAATTTCCCATTTTAAAAAAGTTAGGAGAACTTATAAAAAGTAGGTTAATTAGGTTCTATGACCTCTGGAAGAGTAAAATAAGAAAAATTAGTTTAATAAAATAGGTTCTATCTGATTTTCAGTCTTCTGCATCATAGAAGTCGGTTGCTATTTAGATTGGGACTAGCCAACCGTATAAATAACTGAAAATGCCAACAAAAAAACGCAATTCCTATTTGACTAATGGAATACTAAATAAAAAAAATCTCATTGAAAGATCTACGAAAAAAAAAGAAATATAGGTATAGAAAACAAAGTTTGGAGAGTATCGAGTCTGGGTTTTCCACGAGAAAATTTACCGGAGAAGTTACAGAATTAACTGTCTTCTAGGGAGGGGTAAAACCAGAGGCAATAAGAATAAATTACACACTGGGGGGTTTTCCCAAGTTAAAAAATCTCTCTGTAAGTCATTAATTCCAGCATCCCTTGGTCGAGGATGAGGTGGGTTCAGTCCAGTGATTTTTATCGGATTTTTTTTTCTCTTCGGAATGGGGATAAAAAAGTAACTGGGAGATTGTGTTTTTATTTTTAAAAAAATAAAAATAAATAAGTTATTGAGAAAATTCGGTTAACACCAGACGTGAGGGGAGAAGAGTTTAATAGAGTAATGTATAGATTCGAGGATTCAAACTAAGACGAGTGGATGTAAAAAGGGCATTCTAGCAGAGCTTACACAAGAGTTAAAAAATCTCATGAAAACGTTTCCAACACTATAGGGTATTTCGTTGTTTTTTCCCCTCTAATACAAGTTTTAAGGTGGCAAACGCAAGGTTGGATTTATTTTTTTAGCTGACCGTGGTCGCTTGAGCAAGAGAATAAAAGATGAAAACACGGAATAGGGTCTCCCTCCTTAACACGTAGTCAAAATGATTGCGTGGTAAATGTAAAAACTTTTAAAATCAAGTAAAAGCCGAATCTCAACGTGGAATAAAACCGGGGATAACTACCACAGCCTTGAGTAAAAACACATGATAGCGTAAAACTCGGATCCCTTGATATTTGCAAAACCTTTAGTTAACCTTCCAGCTTGTTTTTTCCTTCAACATTTAAAACTGTTTTAACCTCTCTTCGGAAATCTGCTCGTTTACCATTTTCACATCAAGGGAAACTTTGTTACTATAAGGAAACACCCGATCAGATCAAAATCAGCAATGAAATACATGATGAAATATTAAAATGTATAAACGCAATCTTAAAAATTTTACAAATATATAATTTTAGAAGATATAATCTTAATTTGAGACAGTTTAAAATTATTCTAATCATTACTAAAAGAAAATATCGTACCAACTTTTTACACAACAAACTCGGGTCATTATTTAAATGAATAGCTCCTTCAAATATTTTATTATAACTATACATATAATCCTACATACGTTTAATAGTATAATTTAAATAATAGTACATATATTATACTTCTTAAATTAATGACATTTAAAAATAATATTTAAATAATATATTAAATAAATTTAAAGTATTTTTAAATAAATTATTTTCTGTAATGATAAAAAATAAAATAAATATAGAAGGCGTGGAAAACCCAATCACTTTATTATGCATTTTATAAACTGATAATTTTCTTCTCCCCCTCCCTGAACCCTTTAAACTTGCTTATTAGACTTGTAACGATTTCAATTAATTTCTAAAGTGAAGTGGGTAGGTTCTAAGCTACCTCCCCCTTGGAAAACTTTGTGTTTGCCCTGAATAAAACCACAGCCTCCCCTGGCTGATTAGCTCCAGCACTTCATCCCTGGGAAAATTCAACGGAGCTTTCCATGGGAGAACAAAAAGTTAAGTGGAAACTCGACGGACTACAGGAGTAGGGAGGAGAAGAGGGGTTTCCCCTTAACAGAGTGTACGAGTTTCCAAGGAAAATCAAATTATTAACCCCCTACCCTTGGTAAATTTGGGGGATTTCTTTAGAAAATCAAGGAAAAACATCATCCTCAGTTATCTGTTTCAGTGGAGGAAATTCTCTACCCACTGAAAAGTTCTGCTATAAATAATATCGATAGGTTCACCAAAGGGATAGTCTAAGAAGAGAGGGAGGTTTTCAACCACTAAAGCAGATAACTGAGGACGATCCTTTCCCTTGATTTTCTCAAATCCCCAAAATTTTCGGCCCACCCCCACCTAATATACTGAATTGTTTACGTGATAGTACGTCTTTATAGGGTTTATCTCTCCATTTACTCCACTATATCCAGAAAGTATCCCTAGGGAGAGTGGGGATATCACTGCTCTTACTTTTAATTAAATGTCGGAAGGACGCAGAGGCAACCCGGGTGCCTGAAATTTCACTCAAGCACAGGAAACCATTAGTTAATTTGCTCTTGAAGGCCCCCTTTTAAGGGTGTAGGCTCCTATCTCTTGCTCACGCCAATATCTTAATATATAAAGAACTAAACGAATATATATATATATATATATATATATATATATATATATATATATATATACTATATATATATATATATATATATATATATATATATATATATATACATATACATATATATCTACGAAACTTTTACGATACTGATTCAATTTTTAGATTCAATCTAGCGAAAACAATGCAAACTTAATACTTATAATAAATGAGGTACTGTATCGAGACACGATTCTCATAGAACCGTGTGGATTTTTTTAAATATCCTAATTAATAAAATATCAACTGCCTAAATTTAAAAAATTTAAGTTTAAAAGAAAATTATATTTACCCCCTCTGTTTTCAATATCTGCTGGCTTGACGTGGATAGGGCGGTTCATCTAAAACAGGAAAATAAAAATTAGTAATATGTAAAATAATATAATAAAAAATTAAGAATACAATAATATATATATATATATTTCATATCCTTATAAATACAAAGGATAAATTGGTCCGAGACAACTTAAATCCACTTTCATCACTCACCATGAAATATATACAATAGCTGAACGTGTGACTAACCATATGACTGACAAACTTTCTCATATAGATGATGATACCGTATTTAACTTCTATAATATCTTATTTAATTTATTTTTTAAAAAGGGTTTTATTAAAAAAAGTAGAGTTTCAAAAATATCAATTTAACTTTTATCAATATTTCGGAAACTAGATTTTCATAGGAAAACATTATGTCGTTAAATTCTTTCTAAATGGACTAAACTTTATAATAAAAATCGTCGAAACCGTTTTCTAGAAATAATTATTCTTTTCAATGCATTTTCATCGTTTTTTGGGGGTAGCGTCCCCAAATGTAGAGCTAAAATTCATTTCTCGAATTTACTACGTGATACGATTTTTCTAAACGTGTTAGCACAGACGATAGACAGCCATTATTATTATTTTTTTTTTTAAAACACTTCTTTGGACTCGAAATCAATCGGCCCAGTAGATTAGCCTCCACATTTCTGCAGAGACAAAAGGGCGCCTTTAAAAAAAAAATAAACAGGTCAAGTACCACACTTGACAAGTAACACAGGTCAAGTAACACTCGCTGTGTGCCAGCACACAGCGAGGGTCCGTAGGCCACACTACTATATAGTGTTTAACTGTAAAGTGTATAAACAGTGTTTTTTTAAAATGCTAAAAAGCTTACTTTGAACCATTCTAAGGGTCTGATATTCTCAAAACACACTCTGATAAAGTATTTTTTTGCCACTGAACCGGACTACAACCATATAAATACATCGAAAAGACCATTGTTTTAAAAAAACGTATTTTGTCAATAAAAAATAAAATAATATGTTTTTCAAAATTTCCAAAAAGTGGTATCTTTACTTTTGGTCGAAGAATGTTCAGGAATTTTTTTTAGATTTTTTGCACTTCACATAAGCGAGATAGAGGGGGGGGGGACACGTTTCACACCCGCTTCAAACTCGCCTACGCTCGCCCTATCAAAGTAATAACCAAAGAATTATATATTTTTGTAATCAGCTCGACGTATCCTTTCATATGATACCCCTCACGGTGTCGAAAAAAAAAATTGACCCTAAAGTTTTTTTACCCTAATTTTTTTGAAAAATATTTTTTTTTAAGTGCTATATTTTAAAAATATGTGGGCAGGTACAATACACATACATGCCAAATTTCAATGTGATCGGACGAAAGGTGTAGCTGTGAGAGCACGCGAGAGGACGGACGGACAGACACACGCAGGAAAATATAAGGGTCCTTGGTTTTGCCTAAGGACCCTAAAAACACTTTTTTTGGACTCAGCGTTGAGGTCTGCTGAGTGCAACGTATAAATTCTTCCGAATCGTATTTTCCCGCAATCAAAATATTTTCTCTTTATATATACTGCGTATATTATGAAAAAGTAAATAATAGCTAAAGAAAATGTTCCATAGAAATAATTTAAAAACAGAGAAGAGAAGAAATAAGGTTATTTCTTGACACCTCTCTTTTCACATTTGTTCACGCGGCCGACTCCATTTCACACCAGCAAAATTAAAAGAGAGAGCGCTAAAGAGTTGCCTCGTATCAAAAGAACGTTTAATTACTCTGCGTTTATTCCTTTAGAAAACTCCGGCTTTTTCAAATCAAAATCATCACAAAAACAGACGCTACAAAAAACTTGAATACATTTTAAATTAACTTTTGATGTATTGCTACATAACTAACAAGAATAAGAAAACATGTTTATTTTTTAAACATAATATAATATGTAATTTATTAGGGAACTCATAATGTAATAAGGAAAAAGACAATTAGCTTTCATAACACTTTTATTATTATTCAAACGTCAGCGCACGTAGATTCATACAGCTAAAAATCGATCTAGGGATTGGCGGATATGCCAAAGAGAAAAATAATGGGGTCCCAGTTAAATTATTATAATTTAACAATTAAATAAACCAAGTAAACATGAAACAAAAAAGACGCTACATGCTGGGTGGGAGTTATACAATACTTAGTAACTGAATTAGGCAAAAAACAAATTACGGATGGAAATTTGGGGACGGCTTGGTTGTACTCGTAGTTATGGGCTCGGCTTAGGAAACGACAAACTTTTTTAAAGACCAGACAAGACTAGACTGCAGGGGAGCTAGGCATAAGGAATAGGGAGGGGAGATAAGTTTCTAGAATAAAATAGAGAGGTAAAGGAATAGGGACGGAGAGTACAAAACGGGTTACAAGAATTGGCATCAGAGTAGCGCAGCTAGAAACATGATTTTACGAACAAACGTATAATATCGCAAATAATCTCTAAAACCATCCAAAGGATTGAAATATCTAGACCAAAAGGTTTTTTATGATTCGGAGTAAAAAACCTCCAAAAAGTTTTTTCTCTCTCGAACACCTTAGTATGAAGTCCATAATGTAAAGAGAAATAAAAAAAGCTCGTTAAGCGTAAAAAAGAAAAAAGGAGAACTTAAAAATATGAAAAGACTTAGTGAGCGGAATATATTCAAAAGATAAGACTTTAGAAGGTGAGAAAGATATATTATTAGTCCAATTTTTTTTTAACTTCGTGTTAGAATCTGCTTCTTTCAACTTTCTTTCCTTGAAAAACTGCTCGAATGAAATGAAAAGAAGGACTTAAATATTATATGAAAAAGTCCGCTCTAAATTTAAAGACTTGTTGTTTTTATTTTTTTCGTAAAGTTTTCTGGAGGTCTTTTTTGGAGGGTAAAGCTTTAGATGATATTGTGTGAATTTCCCAGCCAAGAGTTGTTGTAATGAAAATCCATTATATGAAGTAGAAGAAAACTGTCTAGAAGCTCTTGAGGCGTCAATTCTTCGACTACACCGAGATTTCTAATGAAAACTTGGAAGCTTTTTCCCTTGAAGCAGTTTTTCCTCTTTGTTCCCTGGACTTTACAAAGAGAGCAAACGCCGCAGTTGAAATCTCTTCCTCTCTTTCTCTTAAAGGAAAACTCTTTTACCTGATTTTTTTTCGGGAGAATTTTCTTGTTTATCTTATCTTTATTAGAAAATCTCGGTCCTTAAAATTTACATAAAAAAAAACTCACTCAGCGTTAGCAATTTTTTGTTTTAAAACTTACCATTTTGAATATCAGCAAACTAAGGTTTAAGCGAAGCTCATCATTACCTAAGATGGTTTGAAACACACTCATACTGATTAAAACTAAAAACATTTAAATGCTTGATCCAATAATTAACACAACATAATTGAAACATTACTTAATTTAAAGGCCGATTTCGGCCTTTAAAAAAAAAAGTTCTATATTAATCATGGGCTTGTGTATCATCACCAGATATCTTTGTCATTGGAACATACTTCCAGGCGAGTTTCCGCAACACTTTTTAGAGTTTCGTAGATCCATCTCGAACTGTCCGTTCGGCGCTCTTTAGTTTATATATCCCGAACCGTTAAAGCTATAAAGTTAAAATTTGAAAAAAAAAAAAAAAATCTTTTTGACATACGTAGGAAAAATAAAGGACAATACGCATTCAATATGCGCATGCGCAATTCGAAAAAATACGGTTAACACAAAAATTTTAATTCATTTTAATTTTCGAGTGGGGCATCAAATAAAAGCTGCTAATGAGTATAGGTTACAAATATATATGCACTTTTTTAAATTTTGCATTCATTATTGATTTAATGAGTTAAAATATACCCAAAATAAGCCACACACCCCCCCCCCCAACCACCCTATAACGGCTAGTCCTACAATTTCGAAATAATTCCTGCAAATACCTTATAATAGGGCAATAAAAATAACAGGGGGGGGGGGGGGGGGGGAGGGGAAGGAATTCCCAATTTTTATTAATTGCAACTTCATTTCAACTTCCCAGTGATTTAGTTTTTCTTTTTGTAAACTCTTTCAATCTTAATTGCATCCTGTGTAAACGTTTTGTATTTTGTTTTGTTTTAGATCCTATGAAGAAGGTTTAAAGAATAAACCGAAACGTCGGGTTTTTGAGTATGTTGTGAGTGGATAGTGTTTATATGACCAAGCCCTGGGTTTTGTCTGTGCTTATATATTATTCGGGGTTGTGTGTTTTTCGTATGTATGTATATATATATATCTATAATATAAGTGGCAATGTCCTGATTGACTGACTGACTGACTGACATAGAATCAACGCACAGCAAAATCTGCTTAACCGAGAGACTTGAAATTTTGAGGATATACTCGGTTCATATCATAGGCATCCACTAAGAAAGGATTTTGCGAAATTTTTATTTTTGTACCCAGGGGTACGGAGTACAAATGTCAAAGTAATGAATACTTTTAATGATGCATATCGTTGAAAAGCTCTTTAAAAGTACAGTAATTGTTGTTATGTACAGTTTTGTCATATTTTCATTTAGGAGGGGGTAAAATGGAAAAATATGTATAACTACATCTTATATAAATGAAGAGTGTCTATGAGTGTCTTTTGTCTTATATAAATGAAGTGTTTATGAGTATACTGCTTACATGAGATTATAAAGTTAAAATGTTGGTACACAGGAGTACGGGGTACAGATGTCAAAGTAATTGATAGGTACCCTTTATGGTGCATGTCGTTAATAGGCTCTTTAAAAGAAAAGTAATTATAATGTACGTTTTTGACATTATTTTCATTTAGGAGAGGGGTAAAAAGGAAATGTCAACGTAAGTGTGTGTGCGCGCGCGCGCGAACGGGCGCGTGTGTGTGTGTTCTTTATTCAAATCTACCGTCTTATTCCAATTCCAATGAAAATTTGCACACTTGACCTTCAAAGCAAGTGGAAAGGGGGAAGGTCACTGACTTCATGCATTTTCGAAATTTTGATTTTGGTACACAGGGGTACGGGGTACAAATGTCAAAGTAATGAAAACCCTTCACGATGCATACCGTTGAAAAGCTCTTTAAGAGTGCTGTAGATTGCTGTACAATTATTGTTATGTACATTTAGGGGGGTAAAATGGAAAAATATATCTATATATCTATGTATAAAAAACTAATAATTGTTGTGTCTGTACATTTATCCGATTGGGCTAAAATTTTGTATTTATTTATTTATTTATTTTATTTTTTTATTTTTTATTATTATTATTATTATTTTTATCCCTAAGGGGAACATAAGGACAGAGTAAGAAAAGAAGGGGAATTGAGCCCCGACCGATCTTTAAAAGTTAGGAAGTTAATACTTGAGAAAGAGCTCTTATTTTGGATGTAAGCATGTATATTAATAAAAGCTAATTCCAATTTCAACCAAGGGATGTAAAATGACACGGGGAGGGAGGGGGGGTATAAATCCATTAAATTGAAAATAAAACACCCCGAAGCGAAGCACGGGTATTCAGCTAGTATATATATATATATATATATACATATATACATATGTACAATATATATATGCATATACGTATGCATTTACGTTTGAATATAAATATCTAAAGAAAGAAAAACTATTTCAAAATTCCTTCTTAAATCTAAAAGAAGTAGTCGTAGCAAGGAGGTAACTTTCAGATAGACTAGCTAAAGCTTTGAAAGGGCTCGAGCAACGATAAAGGAGTGCCTAGTCTGTAAAAACTCTTTAAGAACTCAGTTGGAATTTCGTTTTATAGCCTCTTTAGCTTCTGCACCACGACTGAAGTCAATGAAAGGAGAATTAAAATAAGGTGGGATTTTTTTCTTGAGGTGAAACCTTTTAAAATCAACGAAAGAGCTGAAGAAAAAAGTTTTTCAGGGTCTACAAAAAGATAAGGGCTTTACACGTTGTAAAAACGGCCCCTAGTTTTACAGTGGGGTCATGTTACCGAAGGATTTCGTAGTAACGACTTCGACATAGGTGAGACTGTAATTTCCATCGGACCTTCAGAGAGTAAGGGCTGTTTTGGTGGCCCCCACGAAAACCAGAGGTACAAAAGGGGCTTGCTGAAAGTGAGCTAAACGGTTTCAGGTCGGGAAAAGGACTCCTGGTGGAGTAATAGCAGTTCGGGTTAAGGACTTAACTTGAGTTAAAGGGCTACCAGTCGTTGAAACTCCTCCAGGGGTTTCCTTCTACCTACCCTTAGGACTTTGCCCCAGCAATATACCTCTAGTTCGGCAGGGACAAGTGGTCGGGTAAAACTCGAAGCGTTTTTCTTCAAACACTCTTTATTTGGAAAGATCGATTTCCTCTTCAATTGGATATGGAATGGCAACACATAAAATATAACTACTGAATATAAAAAAAAAATCACGATTTCAAACATTTTATAAAAAGATATTCATGAATTTAGATAACCTCTGCTTTTAACATACTGGACGATAAGTGAACGTTGTTAAAGGGAAACGCCAGCTATATATATTAACTAGCCCAGCTACGGTTGGAGAATAGTGATAAAAAATAAACTGCATTGAAGCGGACACCTAAATATTCTATATGTTAGATTACTAGTAATTTATCAGATTATTAATTTTCTACTTTTACAATTGCTTTTTTTTTTTTAATAAATACACAATTTAAAGATGGTTAAGTCAAATGACGTATGGTTATGTGAAATGTGTAATTCTATCAAATTTGACATAAGTACATATATTAAAGCTAATTTATGGTAAATGCGTACTAATTTACTTACAATAATAAGCTTTACTTTTATTCAACAAATTTAGTTTGATTTCACCTTTATTCCCATAAAAGAAGCTAATATAATTTGTTAAATCGAGGTCTAAATAATTCTTAAACATAACATATTAAACAAAAATCATCCATCTCTGGCGAGGAATCGAAGCTAACCCGGTTCTTTTCACTTTTTCAGAAAGAGTTTTAAAAATTAATTAATTTTTAGGATTTTTCATAGGTTTTGGAGTTAGTTCCTTAAAATTAATATGTGTATTAAAAAAAAATTATATGTATGACATCTCTGTGTATGTATGACAATCAGCCATGAGTTAAGTCTCTACACGTCGGCATGGACAAAAAAAAATATTTTTTTAAACACCTGACAAATCTTTCTGAAAAGATTTGTATAAGTGTAATAACAACATTAAAAACCAGACATATATATATATATATATATATATATATATATATATATATATATATATATATATATATATATATATATTTATATATATCTATATATATATATATATATATATATATATATATATATATATATATATATATATATATATATATATATATATATATATATATATATATATATATATATATATATATTACAGAATGCAGGTTTAAAATCACCGTTGGCAGCAAAATTCACAAGTCCTTCATATATAATAATATATATAACCTTCACTAGCGGTATTCGAGGTTTTTCTTTTTGCAATGTATCATAATTTTTTTTTTTTTTTTTTTTACAACAGGAAGTGTTACTGACACCGATAAATATGTATTTTAAATTAATGATATACATTTTCCTTAACCTACAACAAATAAATCTTGCTGTAGATACTAGCACATAGATAATGAAGCGTGAATTAATAGGAATAATTAATTATTGTTGGAGGTTCAAGCTGGGAGTAGTGAAATCAAGGTATTCAGCATTAGCGTTAGCTGATAGGATGATTCCATGGCTTTATGCCAAATTCTATTCAACTAAGTGAACGATGCTTTTAACTATTATAACAAAGAAGCATCCTATCCAATCAGCTGCCAACAGCACTAATTAACAACGTTATCATTAGTGCAACTAATGATAAAAGACAATGTTTAATTTTAAACGAATACTTTTATGGTCTGTTAGTATTTGTGTACTCAAAGACTGTGAAGTATACTTTTTTGATAAAGGTTAAGTTTTAGGTGGTTTTTTTTTTTGTTTTTTTTTTGTATTTCTTAAAAGATTATTAATTCCCCCTTTACCCTGCACTGCAGAGTATGGACTTGGGTCTCCTCAATCGCTTCCATAATGTATTCGGTAGTGGTTTGACAAAAGGCAAGGTCCCTTTGCCTTTGGAAGACGAATATAAGTATGAATAGTCCGGATCGAGTTCATCTTATAAGCGGTCGATTTAGCAGTCCAAAGCGTTGTCGAGGGACTTGCCCGAGACCGGCCGTTTGCCACAAGAGAAAACCGCCTTTGATACCGGGAACACGATATTCCGGAGGAAGTTTAAAGGGGTCAAGTGGGCGGGTAAGGGTTCGAAATTGGCCGCAGTTTAAACAGGGGCTAGATGAGAATATTGGCTGGGGGTCAGCGAGAAGCTATTCCCTGGTCGAGGATTGTCCGGGGAATTTCTCTTCTCTCAGCACACAGGTATAATTAATGGGTAGAGGACCCGAGAGTTCGGACCCGACCATTAGGGACAGATTGGTCCTTCTACTGCCCCTTGCCGCCAAACCTCCACCACCTTTACAATTTGAATTGTTTCCAACTGAATTAGAGAAACCAGGGGAGAAGAGGAATCAATGTTGGTAACACTGGAGAGGAGCAAATGCCGGGTAAGGGGGGAGGGGGTTCCTATCCTTTCCACTGTTGGAGGCAAATCTACCTAACATTCCCCTCTTTCTAGCAGAACCTCTGGAAACCTTCTGTACAAATCCATCAAATTAACTTGTATCCCCTTCCTAAGCCTCTAACTTTCTTCTTTTAAGAAATTATTAGCCTTAATAGTACTTAATAGTGCAAGGGACATTCTTTTACTAACAGCTGTCACAACTCAACAAAGAGTTTTAACCAAGTTTAATATAAACTGACATAAAAAACAATAGAAATTTGGTTATAATTTAACCAAGGATTAATTAAATATATTTAATTAAGGATTAAGGATTTATTTTTTGCGTCGTCTACAACCCAGTATGTGAACTTATAACACAGATATTATTAAAAGAGCTGTCATTAAGTCGAGATTATATTCTCAATACATAATACGCAATAATCGTCGAGCTTTAATATTAGGAAAAGTTTAATTTATTTAGGCTAAGTTAACACAATTGACAATAATAATAGGCTCGTCATCTACATGTAACACAAAAAGCACTTCTGACAGACATATTACACTTTTTAGACTTGAGGGACCTTAAAACGTGTTTATCGAAACAATTTTTACCATTTTGTTTTAAACACAATATCTTGTAAGTGGTGGCCGTTCTGATCTGTGCGTTGCTGAAGACTATTTCTGAAGGCTCTCATTATTCTCTAGGTTTTAGTCGGAGGAATAGGGGTGATTTCATTTTGGATGTTTACCCTCATTTGCTCATGAGTTTGGAGCCTATTGAGGTAAACCTTTGGCTCGAGATTTTTATGAGCCCCATAAAAAAAGATTGTGAACAAGATTGAGGATATTTTTGCATCACGAGTACACTAATTCTTTAAACTGTACCAGCGGATCAAGTTTTGTAGACTACTGATGAGGCTCATTTTCATATTTTAATTTAAGTGATGTTGTTAAAAAACAAAAATATTTGTATTGATCTAAACCGAATTCATATGTAACTGCATGGAAGACCACTAAATAGTGCCAGACTAAAATTGTAGTTTGCAGTTGCCAGTTTCGTCATTGTTGATCCTTTCTTTTTCGAAAAAGCAGGGGTTACAGTTACTGTGATATCTGAACGTTACTCAGCCGATCACCTGATAAGGCACCGTGCGATTAAGGTTTACCTCAATCGATCCCAAACCCGAGTAGTGGAACGTCACTTGAAAGATATTGTATTTAAAAAATAATGGTAAATGACTGTTCTAATGTATTTTTATATAATATAAATATATATATATATATAATATAAATATATATATATATATATATATATATATATATATATATATATATATATATATATATATATATATATATATATATATATTAATATCTGTAATGTGTATTTTTTATTGACCTTCCAAAATCTGAACATGCTTATTTGGTAACCCTGGGCCCTGAATATGAGAATATAAAAAGTATGGGAGAGAGAAAAATAAAACAAAATGTTATACAAGTGTAATATAAATATGAATCATTTAACTGATATACCAAAACGTAACTACTTATATCTTTACCTCAAACAATGTGTAATATGTTTAAAATTCAGTTTAGAATTAACTAAAGACTCATTAGTTTCACTGAAGAGAGAAAGATTTGAAGAAATTATTTCAAGTGCTTTTTGGAAGTAGGAGTCTTATTACCGGATTAATATTTCTTGTTTGAAGTTGCTCTAAGGGATTTGGGGAAAGGAGTAAGAAAAGCAGTTGTTCCCGTTCGAAAGAAGTTGTTCCACACAGTTCCAGACACAACTGTTCAATTTGGATAATTGAGCAGGCGTGTTGAAACGGCAACTTCTTCTTGCCCCCAACTCCACGAGGTAACTCTAAGCAACTCCATCCCAGCCTGGCAATTACCTCAACAACTAATACAATTAACGACGCTTATTTCTTACGAACCACGGAGACATGGCGGCCCCCATGACGAGACGTCTGTCGCGGTGCAACCCCCTACTCCTTTTAACATCTTAGTCGAGGGCCGAGAAAGAGAAAGAGAGATATTGTTTCCTTAAGGGGTGTTTTAACACTTCTCAAAATATAGCTCTCTTCCTTGCAATGAGAAACGAGCCCACTTTAAAAATCTAAACTTAAATATTTCTAAAACAAATTGTTTTCAAGGTCAACATTAGAATAATTACCATTTTTTTAAATACTAAGGGCAGTTTAAGACGTCATAAAGAACTAAGCAAGTTCTCCTCAGGCTCTCTCTTAATATTTATCTGTTATAATCCCTTTCCAAGGGTAATCTACACTTCTAAAAATGGCAAATTTGCCAATAATAAAAGATAAAATATTTCCAACATATTGTGGCACACAGGTTGATAGTCAGTACATGATACATTATGGTATTATCTATATATATAAAATTCTCGGCCACGGTGTTTGATCCCGAACTCCTCCGAAACGGCTTGACCGATTTTGATGATTTTTTTTTTGTATTGATCGGTAGGTCTGAGAATAGGATGTTATCTATTTCTTATGCCCCTAAGTGATAAGGGGGGCCCCCTCAAAATTTTATTTTTTGATTTTTTGGACAAATATTTTTCATTTCATTTTTTATAGATTTGGCAATTAAAAATACTAACAACCCTAAATTTTTACCTTTTTACCACCACTCAGTGATGAGGGGGGGCCCCCCAAAATTTTATTTTTTGAATTTTTTGGCGAAAGTTTTTTAATTTTATTATTTTTATGATATGGTATTAAAAAATACTAATAACCCTAAATTTTTACCTTTTTACCACCACTCAGTGATGAGGGGGGAACCCCACAATTTTATTTTTTTAATTTTTTGAACAACATTTTTTAATTTTATTATTTCATGATTTGGCATTAAAAAATTCTTATAACTTTAAATTTTTACCTTTTTACCACCCCTAAGTGATGAGGGAGACTAAAGTGATAAGGGGGGCCCCCCCAAAATAGTATTTTTTGATTTTTTGGACAAATATTTTTTATTTCATTTTTTATAGATTTGGCATTAAAAAATACTAAAAACCCTAATATTTTACCTTTTTACCACCACTCAGTGATGAGTGGGGGCCCCCCAAAATTTTATTTTTTGAATTTTTTGGCGAAAGTTTTTAAATTTTATTATTTTTATGATATGGCATTAAAAAATACTAATAACCCTAAATTTTACCTTTTTACCACCACTCAGTGATGAGGGGGGCCCCCCAACATTTTATTTTTTGAATTTTTTGGCCAAAGTTTTTTAATTATATTATTTTATGATATGGCATTAAAAATTACTAATAACCCTAAAATTTTATAACTTTACCACCCCTCAGTGATGAGGGAGACCCCCCCAAAATATAATTTTCTTTATTTTTTGGGAATTTTTTTATTTTATTTTATTATTTTATGATTTAGAATTAAAAAATACTTATAACCCTAAATGTTTACCCTTTTACCATCCCTAAGTGATGAGGGTTTTTGTTTTCTAAATCAAATATTTGTTTTTATTTTTTGGACAAAATGTTTTAATTTAATTGTTTTATGATTTGGCATTAAAAAATGCTTATAACCCTAAATTTTTACCCTTTTTTTTACCACCGTTATACTAAATTTTTACCACCAACCTCCATTTTTAATAGCGATATTAGTACTGTAATAATCTTCAACACTCGGTGGATTAAAAATACACTCCCCGTCAAAATTAACGCACCACCTATATATTTATCTGTTTGGACCATCTCTAATTTATACTGATGTTTAATGATTCATTAATAATCATCATTAATCATCCTCTCATATGTAATTATCATCGTTAATCATATTTAATCATCATCATTAATTATATATCATAAATTAATTATTAATCATAATTATTATCATAAATTAATTATTTAATCATCATCATAAATGATTCATCTATATATATAAAATTCTCGGCCACGGTGTTTGATCCCGAACTCCTCCGAAACGGCTTGACCGATTTTGATGATTTTTTTTTTGTATTGATCGGTAGGTCTGAGAATAGGATGTTATCTATTTCTTATGCCCCTAAGTGATAAGGGGGGCCCCCTCAAAATTTTATTTTTTGATTTTTTGGACAAACATTTTTTATTTCATTTTTTTAAGATTTGGCATTAAAAAATACTTATAACCCTTAATTTTTACCTTTTTACCACCACTCAGTGATGAGGGGGGGCCCCCCCAAAATTTTATTTTTTGAATCTTTTGGCCAAAGTTTTTTAATTTTATTATTTTATGATTTGGCATTAAAAAATACTTATAACTCTAAATTTTTACCATTTTACCACCCCTCAGTGTTGAGGGAGGCCCCCCCAAAATTTAATTTTCTTCATTTTTAGGTCATTTCTTTTTAATTTTATTATTTTATGATTTGGCATTGACAAATACTTTTAACCCTAAATTTTTACCTTTTTCCCACCCCTAATTATGAGGTTGCCCCCCTCCCTCCCCCCCTCCAATTTTTTTTTTTTTTCTCTCTTTAAGAGTACAGTAATTGTTGTTATGTACACTTTTATCATAGTTTCATATAAAAGGGGGGTAAAATGGAAAAACCATAAAATTGTTTTTTATGCTATTTTTGACCCTAAATTGTAAAAATTTGACCCCTAAATAAACTCCAAAAATTCTGGCCAACGAACTCATCCTTTCTTTTGATATTATTGACATTTTAAAATTTTTAAGTGTATCCTAAGGGGAGATATCGTCTGGAGTGACACATATATACATACATACATAAAAAAAGTGTTAAATTTTAGGAATCGATTCAGAATGGTCTAAAACGGATTTCCATGAAAAAAAATTTCAAAAATTTTCATTACAAAAATTTTGAAGCCATTGCAATAGCGTAATTATCTTTGAAAATTCGCTAGAAGATCCTAATTGAACGACTTTTGTGTAAGCATATAAAAGTGGTGCGTTAATTTTGACTGGGAGTTTACATATAACCCTTAATTTTCACCCTTATACCTCCAACCAACCTCCATTTTTTAATAGTGATATTATAACTGTAATCATCTTTAACTCTCAGTGATCGATAACTGATCAATTTATTATTTTTATTTTTTTAAAAAAAGAGTCCTCTGACAGCAGGGCCACAGGAGAGGTACTCTTGAATAAACATTTACATAAAATACATAAATGAATTAACAACAAATTTCCATAAAAGTACTAATAAATGACTAGAAAAAAAGCTACTTAATACATCTAAGAAACAGCAAAGGATTCAATAAATAACTATGAAAGAGAATAAATAAATACTGAAATTAATATTCAAAATTTAAATTAACAATTAAATAACAAAACTAATAATAACAATGAGATAACAATTAGGTAACATTAGATAACAATTAGACAAAAATATAAAAATGTAAAAATTATTGCAGTTTGCTCGGTTATTTAATTAATTTCTCGGTTATTGTAATTATTATTATCAATCGATCAGTTATCCCTGCCAGGCGTCTTCCGGGTTCACTTTTCACCCAGCAAACAGTTCGGAGTAGGGATGTGAACGAAGCCGGTCTCATTTCATTCTCACACAATAACCTTTCTCACTATTTTGATAGGCCTCATCGTCCATAGCGCTCCATTCCTCTTTCAGTCATAGACCACATCTCCTCACACTTACAATGAGTTGGTTATTTTTAATTAACTTCCTAAATATTCAATAGAAATAATTAATACGGCAAAACAACGTTTGGCGGGTCAGGCTAGAACAGAAATTTGTTGTGTACATTCGGTAGGTCTGAGAATAGGTCGTAATAGTACATTACGCGTCGAGTGTGGAAAGTAGCATTTTGCATGCGAGTGTGGAGTTTGCACCCGAGCGACAGCGAGGGTAGTAAAACCACACGAGCAATGCAAAATACCGTTTTCCCACGAGTATCGTACCGTACTTTATCTACGATTGTTAGATTTAAATAATAAATACAGAAACATTTTTTTGCCGAATTAATTATTTCTGGAGGAGTATTATTCTCTACATTTTCTTCAAAGCCACTTGATTCATTCATTGCTTTTCACTAAAAACTCGATATAAACAGTTATTACTTTAATAAAAGAATAGCAAATTAGTTTTGTTAAATGTAAATAAATGTAAACAAACTCGCTAATCGTGCGTAAAGCTGAAGAATTCCTCTTCTTTACCACGCTAGCGCGGTAAAGAAGAGGAATTCTTTAGAACCATGAGACGCACATGCGCAATGAATACAAGTACGTAAATAATCACTTTCTACGCATCTAAACAGAGGTATTATGTTTATATTTCGTATCAATCGTAGATAAACTATTTATATAGCCCTAAGTGATAAGAGTGGACCACCTGATTTTTTTATTTTTTGGACAACATTTTTTAATTTAATTTTTTTTTTTTATTACTTGGCATTAAAAAATACTTATAATCCTAAATTTTTACCCTTTTACCACCAACCCTCCATTTGTTAATATCGATATTAGTACTGTAATAATCTTCAACTCTCGATCAGTTATCCCCGCCAGGTGTCTACCGGCGTCACTTCTCACCCAGCAAACAGCACGGAGTAGGGAATACATTTAAAATTTATAAATGTTTATTATTATTATTAAATTATTAAATATAATATCATACAATCCATTGGACTTAGAGATTGATATTGATTTTTTTATTATCATAATTATTGATAGCAAATATGGATAACATTTCTTAATGCATATATAACTTTTAAGAGATATAATTTTAAATATATACCTCTTAAAAGTTAATAAAGTAATATGAATTAAAAAATAAATGCTTGATCAATTAATATTTTGATAGGCTGTCATTGTTCACAGCGCTCCATTCCTCAGTCATAGATCACGTCCCCACACACTTACAATAAGTTAGTTATTTTTTATTTAACTACCAAATTATTCACTAGAAAATTTTTATATGGCAAAACAACGTTTGCCGGGTCAGCTAGTTACCTCTATAAATATGAATCGCGTTGGTAATAATAGAAGGTGGGATACTTTAAGGTGTAGTGATGTAAAAACTGCAGGATTGAAAGAAGTACTGCAAAAGCAAGGCTGCAAGACTAACGTAAATAAAAAGGATTTAGCCAAGCGTCTTGAAGCTATAATTATTATCGAAGACTCGAAACTAATTTGTGTTAAAATGTAAAAAAGATTCTTCAAAAATATAAAATGAATTAACAACCGATGAACTCTGCCATAAAACATATAGAATGAGATTATAGCAATTGTGTCAGGCATAGCGACGTAAGTAAAACCAGACATTCACGGTCCAACTTGTTGTACGACACTCACTCCAACGAGCCAATGTGGTACGACAATTGGACTGTGAGTGGGGTGGTTGGCAACATGTCGTAAGACAAGATCGTGTTGGATTCCCCGTGTATCCAACACGGATCCAACAAGCCCCGACCCTAACCCGTCGCACGGCTAGTCAGACCGTGAGTGGGTTGGCAGTACGACCCGTGCACCCATCGACCTATTCGTCACAGAGAGCTTTTATAATTTTTAAAATGGATAATACTGATTTGACCGAATTTATAGAGGCATATAGGAAAAATAATTGTCTGGAGGACTTAAGTGTGTCAACTTATTTAAATAGAATTGCCAATAAAGCTGCCCTTGAAGTATTGGTGAAAATAATGAGAAGATATAACCCTACGGCAAATAAAGATTGACCCCGCTGGGGGAGACCCCCGGATTTTATTACTTAGAGCCCGTGGCTAAAACTCAAAAAACATGGAACATGCTTTAGCAGCTTGGTTGTATGAGGCAAATCGCTGGATTCTGGATTAAGATAAATAGATATAGATATATATACTGTTTAAATAGACAGTTTTAGGCCGTAGTGATCACTACGAACGGATAGCACAGTGGTAGACTCGATGCTTCGCGTGCTGGAGGCCACAGGTACATATTTAGGTTTTAGCTCATCAATTTTTAACGTTATAAATCAGTTCGAGGTGCGTCGCGTCACCGTCGCCGTTGTCGGAACACTACTCGATTATATAAAAAAGATTATTTCATTTAAGGGTATTCTACATATTTTCCGTGTCCCTTATCACTACCATCGAAAATTAAATAATCAGTTGGCTTTGTCTAATAACAGCGGTATACTATTATATGAATAATATACTATTGATAACTATTTGCAAAAATATCTTGTTTTATCCTGGTTCAAATTCTGATAGTGTATGATGTTGTACTTAATAATATTTCATTTTGAATATAATAATAATTATAACGGTTAAATAATATGAAAACAACACTAAAAAGTAAAACGATAACTTATTTTTTAATTTAATATTTTACTTTTAATTAATGTTTCCTTCTGGTTTTCTTTTTACCTCTTTTATGTTTTTTCATAACGTCAGGAACAGATGCGTCAACCCATGTAAACCTTATAGAATAAGGAGGAAAGAAAGTTTTGCTCCCCAAATTAAAAAAAGAAAGAAAATAAAAACTCTACAAGTATTACAGAAAAAGAGTAAAAAAATGAAATGTAATTGTGTGATGAAATATATATATATATATAAATTCCGCTGTAAAATGTCACAACATAAAAAGACTTTTTTATTTTAATTAAATAAAGGGGTAAATTAAATAACACAATTCGTTTTTCACGTGAGTGTTTTATGTTTAAAGAAAAGACGAAACAATTTTTTGTTAGCATAAGTTACAACCACATGGGATATGGCTGATATTGTATAATGACACTATAATTCATTACTTATTGATACAGTTATGCTTAAGATAACACTGACACATACGTCCTAAGTAATGAAGAAATCTATCAAATTAATTCAAGTATAAATGTCTATAAAATAATAAGTCTGTCTCCTTTCTAGAATACTGATATAATTAAAATAAATAATAATAATAATAATAATAATAATAATAATAATAATAATAATAATAATAATAATAATAATAATAATAATAAGAATACCATTTATTAAAATGACGCAGTATTACAATGAATTAAAATAAATATTGATAATAATTATAATGTTAAAAATATATTCAAGCACAATTGTAAACGTATAGCAATAACTTAGCATAGAACTAATATCTTTAAGTAGTTAGAACTTCCAAAACAAAATATGATAGGCTGCGGTAACAAGTTAAAAACATCCCGGCAAGTATAAACTATACAATCTGATTATGTAATTGTGATAATTTCTATTTCTTTGAAACAGTGTTCTTTGCCAATACATAAATCAAAAACAAACTTATTTGTATAAGTTAGGCACAAAATTTATAATCATAGAGAATAGAATTTAGGACAGAGAAAGTAAATTAAAAGCTAAAGAAATTTGTATTAAAAATTAAAATCAAAATTACCTGAATTCAAGAGAAAATTACCATAATCAGTTTGATTCAAATATAAAAAAAATTAAAATTGAATCTTCTAGACGGCTTGGGAATGTCCAAAGCAAACGAAATGTCGCTAAACTGAGCCTGTTTATATCCAATTGAACAAAACATTAAAAATAAAGTATTTGTTAACACTTTAATATAACGATAGAAGAGGAGCAAAATTGAAGAGAGATAGATTTTTAATTCTGAGTGGCCACTTTTCCCTTTCTACATCGAACATAAACTAATTTTATTTGAATTCCGTTAACACTTTTTATCTTCAACTTTAAAAATTTCTGTAAGCGGGGGGAAAATCACCTGTTTCTTCTCCAAAACCACCAAGATACGTCAGATGTTGTTTACTTGTTCTTTCGATTTGGCATTAGTATATATGTAGTATAAACAAATGCACCTTTTTGGAGTGGATGATTCAATTCAAACAATAATCACGTAGCTTGCAATTTCAGCTTACAAGTTTCACACGTGCTTTGTTTATAAAACGAACACAATGAACAGTAATTTTTGTTGTAAATAAAACTGCTGTCGATCCGGTGTGCATATAGGTTGTATAGAGGAGAGGAGAAAATGCTTATTTAGATCACGTTTTCTATTTTTAATACAATGTTTAGATTTTTTTTTTTTCAAACGAAATTTAGTTAGAATTATTTATGTTCAACGGTTAAGAAATTTTTGATGTTAACATTTGTTAGTGGTTTTTATTGTTCAGTCCACAATGTTATGGACAATATATGGGAAGTAAAGACATTAGGTAAGCATAGAAATGTAAAAATTAGTAAAAAATGATATGGTATCAACAATGGGCTAATTATAACCTACCTTCTAAATTTAATTAAAATTGAGAATTGTTGAAGTTTTCATTAATTATTTTTTTAAAGATTGTTACAAATAAGGAAGCTATGTGATCGTTCATTGAAGAACGAACATTGTTGTCTCCGAATTGAAAAATTCGAAATAAATATTTTTGCAAAAATCAAAGAACAATAGACTGACACTAAACAAAAATGTTCACAGAATTCGTTCTTTAGAACGACCACATAGCTTCTGTTACCTTCAGTAACCTCGGTTGCAAAAATATTAATATTGCAATATTAAAAGTAAAGAAACTAACAATCTTAAAAATTGTACCAAGTGAAATTTTTTATCTGTAATATCGTTATATTTTTATTTATATGAGGTATTCTAAGCCACATGAATAGCACAAACTAATCACAAATGGTTTTTTCAATTTAATTTATCGTACTTCTTAATCTCGCCGGCTTATCAGTTTATTAGCATGCACATCTGGTTTCTAGCCCTTGGGGCTGCTTTTGTGATGACGTTGCCTGTAAAACCGCTGCCGCTAATGCGTATCGTATTATAAAGATTTTCGCCTCTTTCAGTATTTTTATATTAATATGAATTCGCTCTCCACCGATCATCGTCCTGTATTGGAAATATACCCGCCGTGCAGGTATATTTCCAATATAGGTAGGTACTACTTCGCTAACTCGCAAGTAGGAGAACGGGCCGGATTCATCAGCAAGAAACCAAAAAAAATTTCTTTGAAACAAATTTAAGATTAATGTCAAATGAACAAACTAAAGCCTATTATAAATTTATTTAAAAAGTAAAATTATAAAATGTCGCAATATTCATAGAGCTAAGTATAATTTTGACGGATTAAAAAAAGGGGAAACAATAGAATAAATTTGACAATACTGGCTTACAAAAGCATAATTTCAATAAAGTACGTGGTAGGATGCGAGGAAGTTATTTTATATTAATATTATTTATATTTTAAATTAGTAGTTTATAACTATATTCCTATATAAAGCCTATCTGGACCTACGGACTTGAACTGTGGGGAACTACCAAGCCGTCTAATTCCTACAAAATCCAATCCCTCCAATCAATTATCCTTCGCAAAATCACCAACGCCCCATCCTACGTAACCAACCTAACAATCCACAATGACCTGAATGTTCCTTTCGTCCATGATCTTGCATCCTCCCGCTACAAATCCTTCCACTCCAAGTTTTCTACTCATCCTAATCCCCTCATCCAAAATTTATCCTCAATCACACTCCCAGATAACCCCCGCAGACGCCTCAAGCGGAAGTGGCCACGTGACCTACTGCAATAATGAGACACTTAATTTAAACAAAAACCGTGAGTGTCACTACTGAGTGAACTTACTCACATCAAGCAATTCAAGCTCTTTTGTTATTATTATTATTATTATTATTATTATTATTATTATTATTATTACTATTATTGTTATTATTATTATTATTATTATTATTATTATTATTATTATTATTATTATTATTATTATTATTATTATTATTGTTATTATTATTATATCTTATAATTATGATTATGCTTTTGACAATTATTTTTGTTATTATTATTTAATTACTTTTACTATTGTACAATTCCTAAAATTGCACTCAGTCGCTTGTTACGATTGTAAAATTGTAGTTGTGGCTAAAGAAATAAAGAAAAAAATAAAAATAAAAATAACTATATTACCGTTTAAAACTATTTTCAAGAAAAAAAAAAAAAAAAAAAAATGTAAGGAGACTTTAATGCACAAAAATAGTTTATAAGCCATAAACATATTTTCAAATAGAATATTTAGTTAATAAAAAAGATCGTTTGTATGATCTATTGCCTATTTTATGATAAACATGCGAAAAATCGGACTTTTAATCCTAACCTTATATTCTACTAGAGAAATACTATACTCGAGGGCGCACTATGGAGGCCATCTTAAAGGGATAACATAAGCTCTCTCCACGTAAATTAAAAACTAGCTTATTTAACAAAGTAGCGTTCAGCCTTTATAGGGCCATTATCATTCTAGATAAAATATCCTATTCTTGATAGGTTGCAATTATTTAATAATATGTAAGTCTTATATGTAAGTAGGTGTATATTATTATTAAGTAAGTAGAATGTAACTAAGTACATCTGCCCGAAGAGTAGCTGCAACTAGTTATATTATAATAAAATTATGTTTTTGGAGTGCTTTTGTGCACATAATTTAAAATAATATGTATAAAGGTAAAATAAAATTAGATAATATATATTATAAAAGCTAAGAAAACTCTTTTCTGCGAAGTGGGTGCAGTAACGCCAGGTCTTTTCTGCAGAGTGAACGTGGGTACTCTTTCCGAGGTGTCACTCACGCAGCCAATTACCTTCAATCTAGTTAGCAGTGTACTGAGAGGGTAAGGCAGCCTGCGGCACCCACAGTGTCCTCGACTTCTCCCGCACGACTTCACCCTACTCCGAGAAGTACCCTCCCCACCTTTAGCATCAATTCTGAAAATGGCCTTTTACTGTAGGTGAAAGAAGAAAATAAAAAATGCTGGAGAAAAAGGTCTGATGGTAGATAGAAGTGTTAGATGGAGAAAGGGAATACTATAGTATAAAGTATGAAATGGGTCGGTGCAAGTAAAAAAGGGGCAGGTGTCATACTTGTGATATTTCGTCTCTAACTTGCGTTTGCTCTTCTCTGCCGCCCCCAGTTCTTTATTTTTTTCCTGTCAGTCAAGAAAATAACATCCGAGCACTTGAGTAGGGGTTCCCCTTGGAAAAAGTAAACTTTACACCCTCTCCCTTCAACTAATTTTATTTTATTATTCTTTTTGTTACTTATCGATCAACAAAAAGCTAAAAGCATAATAGTATTAATGAGGCAGAGTTTTCGTTGGCATCAGTATTGAGGAACATAATATCTCTCATTTTTAAGAAGTCAACCAAGATATTAATTTGGTGTTTTAACGAATTATTCCTCATGTAGCTCAGCTTTTTATACGATGGCAAGGATTAAGTAGTTAAGTAAGTGAGTAAGTGAGTAAGTTTCTAACATAACTAAATAGAATTTTCTCTATGCTCCATAGTCCATAGCTGTTAAGCTGTTGTTTTAATCTCATATTCTACCTTTCCTTAAATGGTTTCAAAAAGCGGCAATTCCATAAACTGTGCTCTTATATTGAAAAATATAATCTAGACAAAACATTTTACAAAACTTCTGAACTCTCAGGAAATTAAATACAGATATTATTTTGGAGTTTTAAAACAATATTATTTTATCGATTTTTAAAGTTGTTTACGATAAATTTATAGAAAATTGCATAAAATCAAAAACTAAATTAGATGGGGAAAATATAAAACTTTTCCATTGCAGTTATGCTAAGGCACAAATTATAAATAATATAAAGAAACATTTTAAAATCAATCATTGATTTTAAAATTAACAGCTGCTACACAACTTAATTTTTTTTTTAAATTTGACCCTAATATTCTACAGCTCTTTCTACCTTTAATCCAGAGCAAGAGTCGAATTCAAGAAAAAATTGCTTTCGTAAATTTCAAATGGTATAATTAAAATATTAAAGTTTAGCACCAACAGAGATTTTGAATTATAGTGGATGTGGTGTTACCAGTACCAGCTATGAAATTATTCGGACAGGATCTCAACCGATTGTTGTGCAAATGCAAACCGGGTGTTTGCAAACGAAACTACACTACTTCGGGATCTTATAGGAAATTTGTCACAACATAAAAAATCCTATAAACATGGGTCCGGCTTAAAGAAAAAGGAAAAGGCAGCTTCATTTTCAAGATTTTTTAATCGTGTAAATTTGTATGATATCTTTTATATTTTTACTGTGACATTCTTCTACGATCAGAATATCTTATGAAGTTGCGAAATACTTGTTAGAGGTCGTTAGAAGTTACATTTTATGGTCACATTAATCTATGTGCGAACATATCAAGATTCACATGAAGTTACGAAGTACGGGTTAGAGGTTACATTTTTCTATGTGTGGACCGATCAAAAAATCTTATGCAGTTGCGAAAGACTGGTTTAGATTGTATACACATAGGTTGTACCATCCTGTAGCTTAGCTGCTTCATATAGTAGATTAATCCTGGATCCAAACCTAAAATTTTGTATTTGAGCAATATTCATATACATAGGTTGTACCATCCTGTAGCTTAGCTGATTTATATAATATAATCATCTTGGATCCAAACTAAAATATTTTCATAACAAGGTAGACAAATTTAATATTATTATTAATTAGACGATATTAATTTAATCATCTTCACACCATGTTACTATTATACTTTTATTCTATTATTATATCTATTTATTTATTTTTTACAGCGATTATACCTAATTCTTATAGAAGAATAGCTGTTATTACAGAAAAGTAAAATAAAATAATTTATAACTATAAAGCTTAAAAAATGATAAAGCATACTCCATGTAAAACAGCTTATTAATTTCAGATTATTAGGCTTGGTCGGAGTTGTGTCAATATTGACATAGATCCGTGAGGTTGAGTAATGCTAACTACGCTACAAGACGAATTAATTATATGATTATGGAAATGCAAGCGCAAGATAATAATGCATTAATTTACATCATGATCATGTTAATGTCGCGTATAAACAGCGTAATAACGTCGACTCGATGGTTAAAGCATGGATGATTCCATTGATATTCGATCAGGTTAAGTGATTGTCTTGATACGAACCATGTGTAAATAAGGTATCGACTTAGCTGAGATATACTTTTGAAAGAAAAATTTGAAAGAATTGTAAATTTTTAAGTTAAACGTTATAATTTGAAATAAAAAATTTCAAAACTTGATAATACGGCTCCTCCTCATTATATATAAATATATATATATATATATATATATATATATATATATATATATATATATATATATATATATATATATTTTATCGATTTTGTTATAAACATCAAATAGAAATATTATTAAGTTCATCTCCGTTTCGACAAGTTAAGCTATTCCAGTGTTTTCAATTCGTTAGTTGCTCCGAGTTTTCGAGGTTATATTTGACTGAAATTTCAATATTCATTTTCCCTCCCCCAAAGGAGGGGGGGGGGGGGGGGGTCGAACCAGTCTTCTCACCCTTTTGTATATATATATTTTTTTAAATTATTGTCTCGGAAACTAGATTTTTCCTGGAATAACGATTTATGGCCGGGCCACACAGACATATCCGTACCGAATGAGGTCGTCACACGGTGTCGTTGAAGGGAGGCCACACATATCCGTACCACGCATCCACCGTATGACAGTCGTGCTTTTTATCACAACTTAGTATAGTTTTGATGCTCACGCAGCAGTTGGACAAAAAATATTAAAAAGTTTATCAAATAGTGAATTAGGGATGGTAGCACTAAAAGAAATCAACATTTTCGTATTAATTCAATCAATTTTTCTACCTCCATTTCAATGAAGAGTAGGACATTTGTTTTACCTTTAAAGAAAGAATAATTATAATTTGAGGAATGGTGGGGATGTAGATGTAGTATATGAGATGTAATTTAAATTAAGATCACATTGTGCCCGTCAAAAAGTAAACTAAACTAATCGAAGTGTCGGTGCGGGTACGGTGGTTTATTCCTCACCGTGTTTTGTCCACCATACGGCGACACACGGATGTCATACGGATCGGGCACGTGCGGGCATGTGTGGTACGACCTATAGATTCGTATTTTGATGGACTAAATTTTAGAATGTTTTTAAGAAATATATTTTCAGAGTTTTTGGGGGGTAGTGCCAATTAAGAGCTAAGACTGTGGTATATTTTTCTACACGCATCAGCACATATGGCACACACGACAGACTAAGGCCACAGCCAAGTAGTTTAAACTCTATATGACTTCAAAAGTACAAAATTAGGACTCAGGTGTCAATAAAACGTGTAAATTCAACAAAGTCGAGATTTCACGCAATCAAACATTCTCTCCCTATTATATATTACATATATGAGAAACACTTGATTCTATCATGATTGAAGTGGAATGGAGTTTCAATCAAAGATATTTTTTATTTTTTACTTTACTTATATTAAATCTTATTTACAACGAATATAATGGTATGTATATTAATAAATTCTAATTAATATTTCATACACATGGTTAAAATTAAAATTAAATAATAAATAAACATATTAAGTACTATGTCATTGCTTGAATAATTAGCACAATAAATATAATAATAAAATTATCTAATGAAGATAATCTACTTCATTTATATTCTATACTATATTAACCTTTACACATTAAATTGTTATATAAATAAAGTAACAAGAAAAGAAAAAAACGTAAAGGTTACAGTAGAGTTTACGAGTCAATGGGTAAGTTTACGTTATATTATTTATTAGATAACGAAGTATTTCTATTTTTACCTGACTGTTAAAAATTCGCGTGATTAATATCCGGCCTGTTATTTTTAGTTTTTATTGATTTAATAAAACCCACATATAGACTTTCGTTTGTCTTTGTTCCTACTACAATATTCTTTTTTTCACAATATATAGATTATATTGATAAATGACATAATAGTTTATATACATTTAAACTGAAATCTTAACGAAAACTTCATCCAAGTTAATCTGTTTTCGATTTGTATCTACGATGTTAATCTTTACTTTATTTTAGATGTTAGATAAAAATTTGCATTTTAATGTCTGATTCTCCAAATTTATTTTAATTCAGAGCTAATAATAGAAGAGAAAGTTAAAAAGAAAAATCGCTTCATGAAATTTAAATAATCTACAATAATAGTTTAGTATTTCGTTATTGATTTGTATTGTCATGTCTCTTCTTTTTTCCTAACTCAAAAAATCGTAAATTAATGCTTAAATCGTAAAATAGTCTGTTTTAGTATGCTTCCTTGCTTCCTATTTAATCTCTATTCCTCGCGTCCTATTTCATCTCTATTCCTCGCGTCCTATTTCATCTCTATCGCGTCTGACTGACTAACACGAGACCAAAAAGAAAGTAAGAATTGGCGCAGAAGGTTGAAATTAATGTGGGATCACCCGTCCGCAACTTTCGACCACATCCAAATTTCCTAAATATCGTATGCGCACATTTTAGAATATATGAGTTGATAAATAAATTGGTAAGGCGTGAAGTCTCACGTAAAAAAGGTTTCGTTGGTATTGTGAACACAAAATTAGAAGGGGGGGGGGGGGGGGAGAAAAGTTTTTTTGACAAATTAAACACTATCCCTAAGTGGTATACATATTTGTAATCTACTCTTTAATACCTTTCATTTGATACCCCACTCAAAATTTAAAAAAAAAAAAATTTCTCGAGTGACATGATATATCCGCCATCTTGGATTTCCAGTAGATCAGATCAGATTGCTAATCTTATATTTCTATGGCCCAGCAGACCACATATTTTGCATTCTATATTTTTAGTAACAGCGGATATACGATTTTAGGGGGGGGGGGGGACACGCAAAATTTCGATGTTTTTTGACAAAATGGCGCCGAAAATTAAACACTATCCCTAAGTGGTATATATATTTGTAATCTACTCTTCAATACCTTTCATATGATACCCCACTCAAAATTTTTAAAAAATCTTTTTTTCGCGCGTCGTGAATTATTCGCCATTTTGAATTTGAAGAGCTGATAATTTTTAGTTCGCTATATTTTTCCTATGTGCGCGTCAAAACGATCTTTTATACTGGAAAATTTCACGTTTTTATCTCTTTTGGTTCAAAAGTTATTAGAACCGTACAGAGTGACAGACAGACACAGGAACGAAACTATAAGGGTTTCTTTTTTTTGGTTTTACCAACGAAACCCTAAAAATGGATTGTAGGAATGTGAAAGAGAAACCAATTGGCGCAGAAGGTTGAAATTAATATGGGACCACAATGGGCCAATACCCCATCAGAATTTTATCAAAATTAGACGAGTAGTTTATAAGATACACTGTCTCACAAAAATGTTGAACGATCCACCTAGTGATCGTTCAACAGACAGACAATACTCAACATAATACCTGATAACTGACTAAGAATTTTTCACTTCGGAGACATCAAAATATCGTTCTTTAAAATGACCATCAGCTCAGGAATTTTATAATTTAACTTATATTCATATATAAATAGACTTTATTTAAAAAGGAACCATTGTTAAGACTTTGAGGACACAAAATATAAAAAGAAAGAAAACAAATGATATCTAAAAATTAAAATAAAGGGGCCTATAATACTTAATTTCAACAACAATCATCTCAGTTTTGTAACAGTCGGATACATACATTGAATATTTTTAATAGTTAAAAAGGTATGAAGCTATATTAAAATCTACAATAATCTATGACTATATATATATATATATATATATATATATATATATATATATATATATATATATATATATATATATATATATATATATATATATATATATACATACATACATACATACATACATACATACATACATACATATATATATATATATATATATATATATATATATATACAGGGTGGTCCAAAAGTCTCCCCCCCCCCCTCTTAACTTTTGAACGGTTTGAGATAAATTAATGAAACTTGGGGGATCTCTAACATGCAAAGGGAAGTTTGTTTTCATGCAATCACCTACTAGGGGCAACCACCCACTTTGCCCCCAGGCCACCCAACTTCAAAATTTCAAATTGGAGCGTATATTTTTGATAGCATATTTAAGTTCTACGGTGAAAAATAATAAACTTTTACTTGAAACTATTTTTTCTATCTCCAATATTTTGTCCTCTATAGGGGGGCAAAGATAGCAAAATAAACCTTCCGAAATAGTAAAAAAATAACACTTAGATCGTTATAAAATCTAAGCGGTTTGAAATAAAGTCATAGAACTTGGGGGATCTGTACCATGTAAAGGGAAGTGTTTAATCATCCACTCGCGTACTAGGGGCAACCTCCATTTTGCCCCCAGGCGCTGAAATCTACGATTTTTATACCTTTGCCCTCCTATAGGGGGCAAAATATTAGAGGTAGAAAAAAGTTTGAAGTAAAATATTTTTATTTTTTGCCGTAGAATCTAAATCTGCTATCAAAAATATACATTCTATAGGACAAAATTTTGAAGTTAGGTGGTCTGAGGGCAAAATGGGAGGTTGCCCCTACAGCGCGGTTGCATGAAAACAAACTTCCCTTTACATGGTACGGATCCCCTAAGTTTCATTAATTTATCTCTAACCGTTTAAATTTTACAACGTATTATCGGTAGGGTAATTTTGCTATCTTTGCCCACCTATAGGGGGCAAAATATTGGGAATAGAAAAAAAGTTTCAAGTAAAAGTTTATTATTTTTCACTGTAGAATCCAAATATGCTATCAAAAATATACACTCCAATTTGAAATTTTGAAGTTGGGTGGCCTGGGGGCAAAGTGGGTGGTTGCCCCTAGCGGGTGATTGCATGAAAACAAACTTCCCTTTGCATGGTAGAGATCCCCCAAGTTTCATTAATTTATCTCAAACCGTTCAAAAGTTAAGAGGGGGGGGGGGGGGGGAGGGAGACTTTTGGACCACCCTGTATATATATATATATATATATATATATATATATATATATATATATATATATATATATATATATACATAATACTTACCATTGTGTTGAGGGTTAAATTTTGCTAGTTGATACCTATACCTAAACAAGATTCTCAACTGAATAAAACTAAGGGAAACGCTTCAACAGGAAGTACTTTAGGGTCTACCTGGGAGTCTGGAAAATAAAAAAAGGGGCAAAGATTTTCACAATGGGCCTCTAGCAGCTGGCCCCTAATAATATGCTTTCCTCAAAAAGATCCTCTAGGTTTTTTTCAGTGCCCACATTTTTTCCCCTTTTTGAATGCCCATTATTTATTTTTTCTCCTCAAGTTAATATTGTGCTTACTTTTTATTGAACCTCATCTTATTCGATATTATAAACTTGTTATCACTTCTATGATACCGACGCTTTTATTTCAATTATTGGATTAAAAATTGTAATATAATTATTATTAAATTATATATGATATTTCTGAGCAATATTAATAATAAAACAATATTGTCTAATAAGTACTTTTAAATGTTTAAAAGAGATTTATAAAAGCATATTTCGGATTAAAGATGATATAAATAAAACACAACCTATACAATTAAATGAAACATTACAAAACAATAGATCCTTTAGAAATATTTAAATAAATGAGTTCATTATCTAAAATTATTAATAAAACTTTTTAAATTATTATTTTATAAACTTTTAGGGCACATTCAGTTTAGCATTAATGAAAATTCGAAAATAATAATAATATTATAAGTTATTATTAATCAAAACTGGCACTATTTTACTTTGTTACCTACCTTTTTATTTTGGTATTATATGCAAAAAAGTGTGACATTCCTTTGTCCCAAAGTATATTGGACTAAATATCCCATTGCCTTAATTGTTATTAACTTTGTTACCCGTCCCACTTTAAACATTTTATGGATATCAATATAGATGGATAACAAAGTAAAAACTACGTAGGAGGGCGCCTCGATTACTTGTTAGCCCCTGCTTTCTTTTCTGTTATGGTGGTTAACAAAGTAAAAGAGTACCAAAAAACTGATATTAAAAGTAAATATCATTGCTTCAAAGGCAATATAACGACCTTCTATGACCAAATGCTTATGTAATTTTCACATAAAGTAGAAATTTACACGTTCAAACTTTGGCGTATCGAAGTCATGTTCTAAGTCCGTAAAAACAAACAAAATAAAATATATATAATATTATGAGGAAAAAATGGTATAATACCTCAAGTAATTAACAAAAAAAAGGACAAAGAGAGAATAAAAAAAAAAAAAAATAAATACATGAACTAATTAAGCAAATTATTTTATTAAATCATAAATTCCAAGTCTATTTATTATTATTTAAATTTCATAATAAATAAGATATTAATCTGATAAAAATTTAGGAAAGGTAAATTATTTATAATTAATAAAAACAAGTAATATAATTAAAGATATAAAGCATAAAATTATTTAGTTAGAAAAGCCAATAAAAATTAACTTATATTCTTTATTAAAACAATAAATAAATTTCATACTCTTTCTCTTTTAAATCAATTATTGTCAGGAATATAGAAAAGGAAGAATAAAAGTAATAATGACATGACTTAATGCAAGCAAGTGTAGGGGACTACAAGAAAATGCCTAATATAAAATATATTACTTAGTTAAGCCGGATTTATAATTCCCCCTCCCTTAGAGTAGAGAGTTATAAATGATAAATAAGTTGTACAGATAAGGGAGGGGGGCGCCTAAAGCCCTTCCCATTAGTTATACATTCAAACCGGTTTAACTCGTCCCTTTGGGCTGGCCCAAGAATGGGGGTTGAGGCCGCGGGCCCCAATTAACTCGACGGAGGCCCTTTAGCTAACTGTGTGCAGGGGCCTCTCTTTTCCTTTTTGGAAATTCTGATTTAGTATCCTTCAAGTGGGACCAGAAAATACTTGAGCTAAGGGGTTAGAGGTCTCCTCCTTCCCAATATTTCTCTCCCTCTCTCTCTCTCTCTCTCTCTCTACACACACACACACACACACACACACACATATATATATATATATATATATATATATATATATATATAACACATAATAAGTGGTAATACTTTGAACATAGGAAAAGAACAAAGAAACGATCAAAGTTATTACGTATTCAAAAATGTTATGATGTTGTTTTTTAAGTTTTCGACATTCTTTGCGATGATTCAATTCCACCTCTCCCCCTTGATGATGGCTCAATTAAGGACATGTTAGAGAAAATTTGAAGGGGCCCTTTTGTTATGGATGGATAAAAGGAAAGGAAAAATTTTTTTGTGATTTCTTTTCTTCTAAATATTCTTTTGTAAGAAATACCTGATACTTTGCCAAGTTATTGTAAAGACATTCAAGAAAAAAACTGTATTTATTAACAAAATTTACTTTTCTATAATACATTTTTCACTCAAGAAAATCTTATAATATAAAAATTTAAATTTGGATATAGCCCTAATTATATTAATTAATATTAAAGATAAAGTAGTTTTACGAATTACAATAAATTAAGCTGTCATTAATAGTATATTATGTTGGAAAAATAGCATATGCTATACACGACTGTGAAGTGAGTTTTTTCTTTACCTCGGCAATTAGTAAATATTGCCAAGATAAAAAAAACACTTCACAGTCGTGAAGTATATGCTATTTTTTCCGTGGTAGCAGACAATGCAAAACTAATTTTTTTGAAATTAAAACAGAGCGTAAAATACGAAAAAAAAAAATTGATAGCAAACAAAAAACAAACAAAAAGAAACCTAAAAGAGCTTCCACTATAAAAAAAAAGATAAAACGCATTGACATCTAGTGGATTTTAATCGAACTAAGAAGCATGTCAAGTTGATTGCAGCGTTAAAAACGGCACTTTTGATAACTACCCGACAAATTTTCAAGTAATGAAAAAATGAATTTTAGCTATGTTTTTTAGGCTCTAAAGTTACTATTTCACAGCCTACCACGGAAAAAAATTATTCATAATAATTATTATTAATTTCCACTATAAATATTACTACCAAAAACTTAAAAATTGAATAAATATTAATTTCCGTTGTTATTAATTGGAGACGAATATTAAGCTGTCAGTCAGTAGTGACAAGTATTAAAAATAAATTTTAGTTCTGACTTAATAATATTGTATAATAATAATTATTATTATAAATTTATTTGTTGTATAATTTAAACATGTTGGTCTTTTAAGGTCTTATTTTTAAAAAATCTTTGCTCTTGTCTCGTTCCTATCTTACAAACTGACCTATTTCACCCTCACCTAGGGATTCTTTAGGTTATAATATGAACTACTAGTGTTATATAATGAAAGAACGATTAAGTTAACACCCAAAAATTCATCGTGGGGGCAAAATATGACAGCCTATAAAGATGAAAGGAGAAAATATATATATTTTTAAAAAAATTCTTAAAAGACCCAAAAAGATATTGTACATAGTTTTAATTTTTAATAGTGTGCCATTTTGTGTAGAAAATAGCTTCTTCACGTCCTATTTCATCAAAATTTATGCTATTTCAGGTTGTAAACTATTATTGTCACAGTTATTTAATTTTTCCCCATTTTTTAATACTTCGAAATTGTGAATTATCAATATGGCAAAATGTAAAGAGCACAGACGGTTGAAATTAATCTGGGGCTATCTGCGGGCTACTTTCTACAAACCATCATAATTTCATAAACATCAGATGAGCACTTTTAAAGATATAGGTGTTCATGTCTGTCTGTGCACATTTAGAAGAGAAACAAATGGGCGCAGAAGGTTGAAACTTAAATGACACCAACAATGGGCTAATTATGACCTACCATCCAAATGTCATTAGAATCAGATGAGTAGCTTTTAAGATATGTTGGTTCGCAATAATTGAGTGACAGACACAGAACCAAAAATGTACCCTGATGTCTAAACGGATTCTTGCCTTAAAGGGTTATTAAAAATGTTTGAATAATATTTCAGTTATATCCATTGCATAAACAAATCTGGTTCCGTTATTGTTGCAGTATAACTTTATCGTTATGTAACATATGCTATGTCTCTAATTCGCTAGAGAGTCACTGATTCAAACAGTAACTAATAATTATTTTAAGGATACGTTTCTTCTTGAGACTTTTCAATTTGTAATCAAACTTAAAGATAAGAAAGAAGAAATAAAGTTGAAGTGGGGTTTAAATAGAAGAGTCAAATAAAAGTATATTATATTTTCTTCTTCATTTTGTCGGTTTGGAATTCCGTTATATTATATATATTTATAGTAGTTATATATTTTAAAAAAAGGTGGGTATCGGAGGTAAGAATGAAAACGGAGGTTATTTTATTCTTTCTTAGGGTCACGTCTTGTTAATAAAGTTTAAGGGACATGGAGAAACTCTTGTGGAAGGTGAAGGAAACTAAGCACGAAAAAGTCCTCACTCACTCCTCCTTATAGAAACACCACTCGAGGGGGGACTTGGTGTTGGCCGGCTTTACAAGTGCACACAAAAAACTTTTAGCTTTTACTCTTTCTTTCTTTGGAGGGAGGTGTTGAAATATTATCAGATGAAGTGGGCGCTAGGGCACCACCGTGGAATACCCTACAGCGTGTGCTGCAGTTACACTAGGAGAAAGCTCCGGGAGAAGAAATTCGCGAGAGGAATTCTGATGCCCTTACTCCCTACAATATTTTTCTTTACTTTCAAAAACTAAGAGAAACCCTAACCTACTAAAGCCCTTTCAAGTTTTCTATTGGTATCGGGTTTCCCCAAAGCAGATCGTTAAACTCGAAAGAAAAACTGTGAAACTTGACTTGTCTATTTAAAAATAATATAATGAACCGAATAATTTTGATTTCGCGATTTATTTTTTTATTTTAAGGAGATGTAACGATATATGCTTAAAGTTTATTATTTTACTTTTTATTATTTCTATCCTGTTACATTCGAAGGAACAATATAACTTGATAATTGGGAATTATGTAACTGACACTAGTAAAAATAAAATAATAAAAAAGAAAACAAAAAAATAATAAATAACATGAGAGTAATGAAAAAGAGTTAGAATAGGACAAATATTGTAAAATAAAATTCTATAATGGAACGAGGGGGTCTGGAGAAACAATGGACACCCTCTCTTGTCTATGGAATGTATTGCATTATATTATAAAACCTCGTCTATTGTATATTTAGAAGGATGAAGGACATGTAGCGCTGTCTAGTGGCTTCTATTTTAAATAACAACTCTATATCAACTCTAGACCCGCCTCGGGGCCTTATTAGTCTTGTACTAGGGGTGGGGCATACTTTTTTTTTTTTTTCAGATTATCAGGACAGAAATGGGGGAAGGGGGTTGAAACTGGAGAAGTTTTTCGGTGCCCCCGGGTTTTCCTATCGGTTTTTATTTTGCCAACCCCCCTCTCCCCTTGAGTTCGACATCCAAAGCAGAGAGGGGAAACAACTGGGTTTTGGACTCTGATCCCCCTAGATTTAGGGAAGGGGCTATTTTAATTGGACGTCCAAGGGATATTTTTTGTCCGGCCTTCGGGCTTCCCCCTTCTCCCCTGTTGTATCCCAAGGCTGGGATTTTGCTTTTTTGATGAAAGCACACTCCCATTTCCTCCCCAGTCCTTCCAAAACCGACCCTCAGGCTGTTGTTTTTGGGACTCAACACTGACAACATTTTCTCCAATCTATACCCCCTCCCCCTTTCCTCTCAACAAACCTTCGCCCTAACATTTTTTATATACATTTAAAGAACAGTGTGAGTTTGTACAATTTTCAGTCTAAAAAAAGGTATATATAAACAGGTAAATAATATGGCCAGACAGATTGTTTATCTATTATATGTTTTTAACATATTTCCTCAATTTGATAAAAATTAATAAATTTATAAATATAATAATTAATGCATCCAAACTTTAACAGCATAAGTGTTTCTCTTTTAAAATCTATTTTAGTTTAAACAAAATTAGGTTCTCTTGTTTCCATGTCTACATAAATTTTTCAGAGTACCCGCTAGTTTACATCGTATTCATGGCCTCCAGCACTAAAAGTGTGCTTTCGAACGTTGCAACATTTTATAAAATTAAAACAGAGTGGTCCCGTGAGAGAAAATATCGGACGGGATTTGATCGGCAACAATGGGCCGCATTTCTCTTGTTTGGCCGGATGACAAGCGTACCCACCGGATGGAATCTAATAGCATTTCATTGTTTTCCACTCTCTGTAAGGGAGAAGGGGAGATATGCTCCAACAACGCACTTTCTCACAACCAGATTTTTTACAAATAGATATTTAAATTATACTGCATTGAACTTCAACCATTGTGAAAAACAAAAAATATATTCTAGAAATTGACAAAAATTGAGCCATAGATTATTACATATTTGAAAATGCAACATAATACCTACTCATAAATGAAGTATAGCAGTATTGATGTTTTTTATTTTTTGTTATTTTTAGGGTCCGTATAGCCAAAAACGAGGACCCTTATACTTTCCTTGGCTTTACTGACTGTAAAGCACCTGATCTACGAACGTACCCAACACGAAATTTGTTTCAATTATGTTATTACCTAATCACAAGAAAATTATAGGGAAGACCAAAACAATCATCCCTTAAAAACTATAGGTTGAAATTTGTTTTCATAGGTCACATATTTGGTGAGAAAACAAGTTTTTTCTCCTAAAATCTTAAAGAAATTAAATAATTTATAATAGTCCAGGAGCCAGGTAGATTTACCTGGAAAGTATTTTGAACTTAATGGAATTTTTACAGGTAACTCAGAGGTCCTCTGGGATGCCAATGCTGAGTTTTCGACCTCGTGGCCCTTGTGCTAACTTGGGGAGGGGGGAAAAACCCCAATTTTTCCGCTAATGTTTTGGTTTTTCGCCTCTAGCTCGAAAACTACGCGTCAAACAAAAAAACTTTACCAGTACAATATTAAAGAGCATCAAATTTCCTATAAAAATCACTGGTCATACGACTATTTTCACCCATTAGGTACTGTGATACAGCATTGTGAAAAAATGCCATATTTTAAAAAAGGTGGAGTTTAGCGGAAAAAGCGTGTTTTTGGGCTTATAAAATAGGTTTATCATCATAAATTGAGTATTCAACATTTCTATGTATACCATAATAATATGTAACCCCCAGTAAACCCCTCCCTCTTCACTGCCCTCTCCCCGCCCCCTCCCCCCAGAAACAAATTTGATGACGAATAATGTGCGTGACTTATTGATTACGTAGGTAAAGAAGTTCTATCCTTTCCTCAAAATTTTTGACTTTTTATCTTTTAATAAAATTAAAATATCAATAGTCCAGGAAATGAAGCACTTTGGCTCGCAATTCTTTCGACATACATCGATTTACTTGAAAATTTGACAGTAGGTAGAGAATAGTCCAAGCATCAAAATCTATATCATCAACATTGTCATTGCTATTACCCTGGGGGTGGTTGCCACCCCATCTCGGGGGTTGAAATTTTTTTATTTATTTTAACAACAGGAATCGATGGAAAAGCTAATTCTAAGTCAAAAATGATCTATACATTCTTTTGTTTAAATTAATATTTTTCGAGTTATTCGCGATTGAAAGTAAAAGTTGTTCGACCTTTTTGATCGGTTTTTCGCGAATAACTCGAAAAATATGCATTTTATCAAACAAACTGTAAAAACAAAATTGTAGCCTATAAAAAAAGAAAGAAAATCCTTATTTTATAAATCATGTACGACTAATACGGACCGACCTACGGCTTGTTAATTGTTGGCTTTTGTTCATCAAATGCTAAATTTGAGAGATTCAGAGTCAAATAGCAATAAAACTGTGCATTTTACGAGGAAAACTTATAGAAGTTTTTTTAAAGTAGACAAAAAGAGCTTTCATTTAAAAAAAATAGAAGTCGATAGCATCAAAATTAAGCGAGTTACGATGAAAATAAAGTTAGTCCCTACATTTTTCTACGAAAAAATCAGTGAAAACCACCCCCTAATTACCACCCTAATTCAAATTGATCTTCGTCCTTCTACCGTTTTGCGTGGATCACATGGGACACATGAGAAGAGCTTAACTCCATTTTCGGGAATATCCAGACGGCGGGGTTCGGGGTACAAAACTGAAAATAGTATAAATCCTTTATGATGAATGTCGTTGGATAGCTCTTTAAGAGAGCAGTAATTGTTTTTATAATCACTTGTCATATTTTCATTTAAGAGGGGGATAAAATGGAAAAACAGGAATAAATGGTTTTAGCTAAAAATTAGAAATATTATTATTTTAGATCCGATATGAATGAAAATTGGTATACGTGCTTTATTTGATGTCAGAAAAAAGAATATGAAATAATTTGTGTGCATTTAGTACTTTGGGTGCAAATCGTTGTAAGGGGTGGTTTTTAAGGATTGAAAAATTGCAAAATAATGAAATTGGTAATATTTTAGGCAACAACATTCTTAAATTAAGTCGATATGATAAATTAATCATTTATTTAAGGATATATATTTTTTTTGTACATTAAGGATTATCAAGGGTTGTTTTTCAAGGGTTGAAATATTTTTAAATTGTGTTCCAAAGTATAAAACAATCATTATTCAATAATCCAAACGAAATTTCACCCACCCTAAGCTTTAAAATGTTACTTTATACGTTTTGATAATTGGGGGTAGTTTTCACCCCTAAAAAATAAACAGCGCCCATCGGCATAATATAGATTTTGAAGTTGAAGGGTAAGAGGAGCCTAATTCCAAAATTTTGTGGAAATCGATGAAGGACGAACCAATTGCGAGGTTTTGCCATTTTTGAGCATTATTTACTGGACTACCAAGCACAGTTCAGTTATTGGTATTGGTCTCTTCCTCTCGCAGAGTGTTGTGCCCCGTATATTTATTATTTTATATTGAACATTATTTTAGTGTATCATTATTTGGACTAATTTTCTGCAGAAGAACGTAAGAACAGAAGAAGGCATGGACGAAGATGGGGCTGACGAGTCGCTTATCGAAGAGACTCACGAAGATTTAATTTAATGTTCATTTTTTGTTTATTATTTTCATATTATTTTTATTATTATGTAGCATAATTATAGATAACTTTCTTACCTACGTAATCAATAAGTTACGCACATTATTATCGCTTCTCAACATTGCTTTGGTTTTTCAATTTAAAAATAAAATTAAGGCCTCCGTTTGAACGGGGCCTGAGGTGGACCGCCCTCAGCCCCCCTGCCTTCGGTACGCTACTGATCAACGGATCCTTTCCCCCTCCCCTCCACCCTAATGTAAGATTGATGATAGCATCATGTTGAATGTTTCAGGGAAGAAGAGGTTTTATTTAACTTATTTTTCTAATTTGGTTCTGGGGGGGGGGAGAGGGCAGTGAGGGGGGAGGGGGTTACATATTATTATGGTATACATAGAAATGTTGAATACTCAATTTATGATGATAAACCTATTTTATAAGCCCAAAAACACGCTTTTTCCGCTAAACTCCACCTTTTTTAAAATATGGCATTTTTTCACAATGCTGTATCACAGTACCTAATGGGTGAAAATAGTCGTATGACCAGTGATTTTTATAGGAAATTTGATGCTCTTTAATATTGTACTGGTAAAGTTTTTTTGTTTGACGCGTAGTTTTCGAGCTAGAGGCGAAAAACCAAAACATTGGCGGAAAAATTGGGGTTTTTCCCCCCTCCCCAAGTTAGCACAAGGGCCACGAGGTCGAAAACTCAGCATTGGCATCCCAGAGGACCTCTGAGTTACCTGTAAAAATTCCATTAAGTTCAAAATACTTTCCAGCTCGACCTGGTTTTTTCGACCTGGCTCCTGGACTATAAATAAAAATAATAAATTAAATAAAAAAAATATATTATGAGAGTAACGGATTGTGCTAGACACTTCAGTAGTTACATTGCGTTTAGACAATGAAAATACATATAAAGGCGTTTGTTTCATGTCATTATATTAAATGGTTCCAAAGTTAGAGCTGAATCAAACTTTTTAAATAGTCGACAGCTTGATCCGGTAGGGACGATTTTGCTGGATAACGAACCTTTTGGTTTGCTGATAGCACATGCTTGCTAATTTTTTTTAAATTTGTTAAAATATTCAAAATTCGTATTTCCTAGCATAAATATATGCATTTTTTGGAACGAAGTTCCTTATGGCACGTTCTTGAGCCCGGGAGTGAATCCGAAAAAAACGACCAAAATCACTGTCACAAAATAACCGTCAAAATCACCGTCACGCAAAATAACTTGAGTAAAAGATCACCGAGTTAGTTGAAATTTAGTACACATGTTCATTTTACCAATGCCCAGGCTGAGTTCGTTGGAAATCGATATCCACCCAAGCGTTCACGCGCAACGCTCGCGTAAACTTAAGCTTCAAAAAGACGGGAAAAATGTTATTATGGAAGCCTGTTCCTTGACTTGTTTTGTTTATTTTTGTTATATGTCAAAATGTCACTTGGTTTTGTAAATATAGAAAATATAATCACGGTCTTGATAAAAAAATTGATCTGTGCTGACGCTTAATTCAATATATTTTGTATATTATTACAATACTGCGTACTTAATCCAAGAAAAAATGCTAACTTCATCTATTTAATGAGACAAACAACTTTTATTTTTATTTTTTTATTTTTTTTTATTTTTTATTTTTTTTTATTTTAGTAAAACGAACACCGACACTGTTATGAAGTGGTAAAGATCGCTAAATTTATTAAAGTGGACCAAAACGTTTAAAATAAAGAAAACAACTTTTTTACCGATAAATTCCGTTCTAACGTATAATGATTTTAATAAAACTTCTTACACATTGTCTAAAGTACAATTGAAACAGGCATGTAAAATTTCAACCGGATACAAGCAGAAGCTTCAGAGTAGGGAAAAGATAGTTGGTCTAGCTTTAGTTGGTCATAGTATTTTAAGGTGTATTAATTATACTTTAAGCTTAAGCACTTATTCATACCATAATGATAGATTACATTTGAACTCTGTTTAACAAACTCTATCTAGGATTGACACGGAAATGTAATTAATAAATTAAGAAATGCCTTAGACGTTATAAAAGCGAGCATAAAAATATAGTGTTTACAATAATATAAAGTTTTTGAATATGTATAATGTATACTATATTAATGCATATTAGCTATGTTTTTGTAAATATATATTTTCACAGTAAACACTTACTGAACCTACTTAGTAAATAAAAAAAAAAAAAAAATAGAAACATTGAATTTATCTGAAACGTCGAATTTTTAACTAAATCTTCTCCGGAACAAATAATTAAATTATGAATACGACCAACAAATTTAATATTATCACCATCACATGACTAGAGTTGCTTTTGTAACAGGAATCATTCTTAATGAAACTGCTCATGATGACACTTACTAATAATTATTAACATCATAAGCTGGTCCTTTAAGAGTGATCTCTGCTACGTGACCGTATCACACCTCTGACTCAGTCTCCTTGCCAACATCTACATTCAATGGGAAAATACACAAAGCATAAATAAATAAACTTTTTTTTTTTCATAAATCATGCTAGTATGAGTAATCAAAGTACATAATAATGGTTCGATATCAAGTGTAAAGATAGAGCAGAAGCAGGTTTAGAATCGATCATTATGTAATCCGTGTACGAAGTGCCTGTTTGGAACTGACACCTGTATTGTGCTATAATGTTATTCCTCTCAGTGAGATGGTTTACCACTAAGCTACGCTGGAGCGAACATGTAATGAAACACAACCAGTCTCCTTGCTTCGTCATGCAAGCTTTAACCTTTAATCGACTGCAGCGCCTCAATAAGCCACAATCTTAGAGCATCGCATTAGTATACAGTATCATGCTAGCTATTTTATTTATTTTTAACTCATTTAATTTTGGTAACTTATATCTACTTTCAAAAAAAAAACTCTTACTCATCTCAATTAAATAAATAAGGTTCAGAAATAGATAACAAAATAGGACAAAAAAAAGGAAGGCAAAACAAAATAAGACAAAAACAAAAAAGGACCCTCTCTGGTCATAGCTAATCATATAAATTCAAACTACAGGACTTATCATTCAAACAATATTCAATTTACAAGCACTAGGTCTTCAAAAAAAGAACCACGAGATATTCTGGATTCAATTACTGGAGAAACCTACAACGCATTTAAACATTATACTAGTGATATTATCAATACATATCTAAAGATGAAGAGACAAGCACTAGGGATAAAAAAAAGAACCACTTGATACTCTGGATTTAATTACTACAGAAACCATTTATACATTATACTAGTGATGTCATCAATACATATCTAAAGATAAAAAGAGAGAAAAATAAAGGGAAACAATAAAAGCAAATATGAATACATATCTAAAGATTAGAGGGAAACAATATAAGCAAATATGAGAAAGTATTCACCATACCCAATTGGCATCCTTAATTAATTGATTTGTATGTTTTTTTTTTAATTTTTTCTCGATATTGTAAATCATTTCGAATTTGTTTAACGCATTTAAACATTATACTAGTGATGTTATCAATACATATCTAAAGATGAAGAGACAAGCACTAGGGATAAAAAAAAGAACCACTTGATATTCTGGATTTAATTACTACAGAAACCATTTATACATTATACTAGTGATGTCATCAATACATATCTAAAGATAAAGAGAGAGAAAAATAAAGGGAAACAATAAAAGCAAATATGAATACATATCTAAAGATTAGAGGGAAACAATATAAGCAAATATGAGAAAGTATTCACCATACCCAATTGGGATCCTTAATTAATTGATTTGTATGTTTATTTAATTTTTTCTCGATATTGTAAATCATTTCGAATTTGTTTAACCTTATGTAGCAATTTCAAATAAATTTTGACTTAATGAGAGAAGAAAATTTAGAAATTTTCTTTTTTTATATCAAGATTAATTCAATACATTAATCTTGATATTTTTAAGCGCCTCTCATAAGCCAAAAAAATACCTTTTTTTTATCAAGATTTTCTTTAATCTTGAATCTTATATCTTTTGATTAAGGTATTTCCTTCTTGTACATTAAATTTTTGTTTTTTATCTAGGTACTGATCAGTTAGATTACCCATTTATATGGCAATTGAGTATTATCTTACAATCAGTAGATGAAGAGGGTACCCTCGTTACAATCTTAAGTATAGTATCTTATAGTGAGTTGATGGAAGGTAGAGAAAGCGTGACACCACCCCCTAAGGCATGGGGCCCGTGCCCCAATCAATGGGAAGACTCTACTACTTTCCTACCACGTAGAACGCCACCTTGTCCTACACCAAACACATCGTCCTTTCTAACCACACACACGACTTGAACAAAAACAACAAAATACATTCTTCTCCTATATAGGGAGACACTACGTCACACACGTAACACAAGGAGAGGAGAAAAGGGAACACTCTAAAAAATTGGATATGCTCCGGTTGAGCGGGAACAGACAGGATGATCTAGTGGGTGACACCGAACCAAACCTAGCGGAATGATTCTATCCAATATGTGGCCCCTCGAGCAAGCAACAGGAACCCTCCCACCGCCGCATAGAAATCCCTTCCCAATACAACGGAATAAACTCTCCCCGAAAATACTTCGTCTCCACTACAGCTATCTTTTCACATTCCCACTAAACTAAAATGCACCACCCAACTTCTCCGGTCTACTGAATACGCCCTACGAAATAAAATATTTCGACACAAACAGTTATTTCCAAACCTACGGTTGTTAGTAATTTGTCTATGATTATAATAAATTTAATATAAGATATTCTGCACTTAATTAGTGCGTTTCATTTGAGTGGCGCATAACTTTCTCGCGACATATCGCTTACTAAAGACATGTTTTACTTTTATCATTGATAAATTAATTTAATGTTTCCCCTATTAAAAAAGGGAACAATTGTTTTGTTTCTTTACTTGCATAAAAGGATACTTAAGCAATATTTTAGTTCTAAAGAAGGTTTAAGTTAATATGACACGATCTCTGGGCTACTTTTGACAAACTGTCTAAATTTGATCAATATCGGACGAGTATTTCTTAGAATATTGTGATTCATAAACATGTTGAAAGGCAGACAGACACATACCGAGAATGAATGCTTGATGACTAAAACGGATAAATTTCTAAGGAGTCTTCAATTCGGAAAATATAAATCGTTCTTCAGAATGATCACAATGCTTTAGCTACCTTCGGTTAGCTCAAAAAATAAAAAATAAAAATAACGTATAACAAAAATGTTTCGTTATTCAGAACGATCACGCCTATATTTATCTATTTTGTCTTTACTTGTTGATTGTATTGTCTTTATTATTCTATATATTTAACAACTTATATATATTCACCGTTAAAAACATTTTCAAAATGTTGTAAATATTAAAAATATTTGTTTTTCTTGAAACTTGGCATAGAGGTTCCTTAAAGTCATTATTTCGTTGTACATGGTCGTTTATATTTTTTTATTTATTTATTTTTTTAAGCGAGGTGTACAGTTCACAGAACTACTAGTTGTATTAAAAAAAAAGCTTTAAAAAAGCTATTTCTTTAGAGTGGGGTTTACAAATGTATGTATGAGTAGGTTTTACAAATGTGTGTATGAGTGGGTTTTACAAATATAATTGATTCAAAAGAAAGGAATACTAGAAAGTATTAACTACGTACCTGTATATTGTATATATATATATATATATATGTAACTAGCTTGATACCCGTGCTTATGGAGTGCTTATTATTATTATACCGTGCTTATTATAGGTATACCCCATCCTCATTGACAAGATAATTTGCAAATATCCCAAATTTAACCCCCTCCTAAAAGTAAATATGACAAAACTGAACATAACAATAATTACTGTGCTCTTAAAGAGCTTTTCAACTATATGCATCATAACGGGTATTCATTATTTTGATCCCGTATTCATTACTTGTACCCTGTACCCCTGTGTACCAAAATTTAAATTTCGAAAATTCATGTACTCAGTGACCTCCCCCTTGCTTTGAAGGAAAAGTGTGTAAATATTCATCAAATTGGGATAAAACTGTAGATTTTTACAAAAGACATCCCTCCCCTCACACAGACAGTCTTCTTTTTATATAAGATACAACTATATTTTTTCATTTTTACCCCCTTCCTAAATGAAAATATGACAAAACTGTACATAACAACAATTTCTGTAGTCTTAAAGAGCTTTTCAACGATGTGCATCATGAAGGGTATTCATTACTTTGATCCCATATTCATTACTTGTACCCCGTACCCCTGTGTACCAAAATTTAAATTTTGAATATTTATGTAGACACTGATCTTCCTCTTCCTTTGAAGGTCGCGTGCAAATATTCATCGAGATTTTTGTAAAGAACAAACACACATTCGTTGACTTTTATATATATAAGGCCGCCATCTTGAATCAAAATGCCCGATTGGCAAACCATTTATCAAAAGTTACTAATTTCATAAAAGGAAGCTAACATCTAAATTTCAAGGTTCTAGAGTAATTGGTTCCGGAGATATAGTCTTGTCGAATTTTGTATATAAATGGCCGCCACCTTGAATCAACATTTTTAAAAATATTTCTTAGCGAGCACCTAGAAGGTAAGAGGAACACACCTACAAAATTTCATGATCATAGATCCAGTGGTTTCAGAGATATCGTGATGTATCAGTGAGTGAGTGGTATTTGGATTTTATAATATAATACACACAGTGACTTGTAAGAGTATGCAATAACCCTCACAACTTGTGTGTCGAGCATACAAGCAGACCTCTAACGCCTTATTTTAAACAACCTAATATCAGAAAACGTAATATCAACGAGATATTTCTAGACTGTATAAAGAAAATTGGGTGATTTTTCCACAACAAAGATACATCCATATTTACAAAGAGATATTATATGATATTTTTCACTAATAACAGTTGCCCTTTATAAAGATATTTTATAAATGTAACTTAAAAATAAAGATAACAGAATTTAATGATATAACACAATCCAAGTTATATTGTATATAGTTAATAGATATAATACACCCCATTATGTTTTTTAGCCATTTAAAGTTGCTGATATGATTAAACATACTGCTGAAAAGTTAATTGAAATAATAAATAAATAACAAAGTGTAGGCTATGCATATGTGTAAGAATTAATATTATTATTCTTACATTTATAAATTAGTTTAATAATTATTATACTTCTGCTTTTTTCCCTAATAGTACAACTGTAATATAAAATTAAAGCATATAAATAATAGAATTGGTGGACATCAACTTAAAGCATTTACATTAGCGTATAATGTGTAGAGGGCATAATACCTTGGCTGAAAAAAGTGGCTCAAACTTAAGAGGCCGTGCTTCCAAGAGGCAAAACATACTGCATTATGTATTACTTGAGATCTTATCAGTATTATCACCATTACCGATTTATTTGATTTTGTTTAGTAATTGTACTATTATTCTTCATTATAATTATTTATTGTCTATTTATCATTATTCTAATAAATATTGCTTCCAAGTTTACCGAAGGCAACGGAAGCATTGTATTCACTTTTGAGGACGAAAAAATGTTATGTCCCCGATTTTAAAAATTCCAAGACAGAAATCCGTTTCAGACATCAGGGAACATTTTTGGTGTCTGTCTGTCTGTCTGTCGGTTCGTCTGTCTGTCGTTTTGTGAGTCCGCATCCCCTGAAACGTATGACGATAACTTGAGTAAAAGTAGACCGATATTGATGAAATTTAGTAGACATGTTCATCTTACCAATGCCCAGGACGAGATCGTTGAACAACGTTATCCACTCAAGCGTTCGCGCGCAACGTTTGCGTAAACGTGAACTTCAAATTTTAAATTGAAATTTTAATGTCGGGAAAAAATCTAACACATGACACTGCTATGATGTGTTTAAGATCGCTAAAACTATTAAAAGTTTTTATTATGGAGAAAACGCGGGGAGGGAGATAGACGAGGGGAGGTGGTTTGCTTACCCCACCTCTCTACTTGACCTACCTCTTCAATAGCACATCGAGCCTATGGACCTCGAGACCAGGCGACCAGGCTTTATTTGGGGTGAAATTAAATATATTAGTCAATAATGAATTTTAAAAGCCTAAAATCATTTCAGTATACGCGATAGGACGCGAGGAAGCTATGTGCCACACTAATTGGCAGTGTATTTTTTTTATAAGTTGCCTATAGTACATATATACATTGGGAAATTAGTACTTTGACATTGTGCAAATAAATCATCTTATGCAATTAAATGAAGCACTTCTAACACCTTTAGGTACTAATTTGGGGCTAACTAAATGAGGTTCCATGTAGACCATATTTAATTGGCTACCCACCGTATATTTGATTGCCACTTATAAATAATTCCTTCGCCTAAATAACTATTAAAAAAGGGTTATTTAGTCTAAAGAACTTATGTGTCAAGGAATATCACTATTCTGTGAGTTAAAGAGATAATATTATATAGTTATGACATTCCCCTAAGTTTATTCATCTAAGTTCACCTAAGGAATTCATCTAAGTTTAACAATGTTACAAACATTTCAATAACTAATGAAATCAGTTAACTTTTCTCTAAGTATTCACTTCTGGCATCACCAACCATCCACAAAGTTGGGCCATTTGTCTTTTTATTAATTATAAAAAGGCTCCTTCTAAGTTCTTTGTTTTTTTACGTTAAATTTTAAAGTTTTTGAGATGTATTTTTAATAATTAATACTTATTTTAGGAAGGTTGTGTTGGAGTAGTTTTTTTTACGGGTGATTTGAATCTCCAGACCAGGCCGAGACTTGAATGAACCCAGCCTAGCTACAACATCTAGCAAGAATTCTGGAAATTAAACAAATTTAATTTTTACTACGTTTTTATTAGCTTGCTTTCTTGTTAGTTTGTTTGTTTGTCCGGTACAATTCTTGCAATCGATTTTTAACTAACTTCCCGAGTAGCAAGACATTTGAAACTTCTAGAATGGCTCAGAACAAGATGACAATGCAATATTTTAATACTTTTAGCCATCTTTCAGCAGAATTTAATTCGTTTTCAGCAAATTTTGCTGTATGGAAAGTTATTTCGGAAAAAATCCGCAAGTTATTTTATTTGTTTTGACATGTCCCATGTTTACAATCTTCATTTTGACGGGTTTCAAATTTGTGATTTTTTATTAAAGAGGTAAACATTGAATGAAAGCGAAAAAGGAAAAGTAAACAAAGAAATAAATTAATTGGCGTGTGACAACCAGGTTTGTTTATACTTGTGTCCTAGGTAGCGGTTAAATTTGTATGCATCTGTACTTCTTTACTTGTACAGATTTTTCATTTTCTTCTCTTACTGTTCCTACACGGGGGCATATCAATGGCACGGTTTAGATTCGGAGTTAGCGAGATCCGTTGTACAAAGATTTGTCCTTTTATAGGTTTAATATCAGCTCTCTAGACGGTTGTCATTTATATGAAGTATATAAATTCGGAATTATTTGTTTCACTAACATTATATTATAACAATGACAATTATATTATCAACATTACATATGATTAAACATAAAATTTAAAAACGTAGTATATAAAAAGTTATTTTTATCTTGTAATTATTTATGTTCATTTTGTAAACAAATAATACGAAATTTAAACACCGCAAGTTATTCGGGTGTAAAATAACTATAGACTAAACCCATTTACCTCAAGATTCTGGATGAACAAGAAACTCACTTATTTTGCCTTCATATGCTTTTCAGTTCCGTGAAAAGCGTAAAACTGAACCGATATGCTAAATGTGGTCCCCTATTTTTATTAAAAAAAAAAAAAAAAAGGTAGAAGTGCCTGTCTGTTTCTTAAATAAGAAAACTATTTTATCTACGATTGATACGAAATATAAACATTATATCTCTATTTAGATGCGTAGAAATGATTATTTACGTACTTGTATTCATTGCGCATGCGCGTCTCATAGTTCTGAATAATTCCTCTTCTTTACCACACTAGTGCGGTAAAGAAGAGGAATTCATCAGCTTTACGCACGATTAGTGAGTTTGTTTACATTTAACAAAACTAATTTGCTGTTCTAGTAACTGTTTATATCGAGTTTTTAGTGAAAAACAATGAGTGAATCAAGTGACTTTGACGAAAATGTGGAGAATAATAATCCTCCAGAAATAATTAATTCGGCAAAAAATACAACTAATGAATTAATGCCATCTTCATCAAGAGAGAGATACGAACTTACATACAGCAAGTTTATTTGTTTCTGTATTTATTATTTAAATCTAACAATCGTAGATAAAGTACGGTAGGCAACTCGTGCGAAACAGCATTTTGCATTGCTCGTGTGGTTTTACCACCCGAGCGACAGCGAGGGATTTTAATCGTAATGTACTATAGCATATACTTTGAAAAATTACGCACAGCTAAATTTTGATCAAGGATGCCGATTTTTAAAAACAATTTCCAAGTAAAAATGCGCTCTATGATTTTAATTTTATATTAATCCATTAGGGTTAATGGAGTTAAATTATCCTAATAATGGAAAATATGAAAGTACACTAATTTAATAATGTATATTTTTGTCCGATATTTGTATAGTTTTAAAAATTATAAGTCTTCCAGTGGTAACCCTGTCTCAGTGAATTTTATTTTGTGCTTTTTATCTCCAATGCAAGATTCAGGGGTGTAATACTAGACTTATTGAAACAGATTTTATGAAATTAAACTTTTATATTATGAAGATAACAAACAAATAAAGTTTTTTCAAAGAACAATATAAAATATATCAATTTAAAAACAATTAATTGTATTCCACTAATCAAAGTTCAATTTCTTTTTGTCTGAAGTGTCAATTTATTTTATTTTTGTTACTTAAAAAACTTTCATTTTATGATAATATTTTATCAGTTGATTGTGATTTAAATTTGTTTTTCGTCGCGTAAAGAGATAATATAATAAAAAAAATCCAAACTTTAAACACCTCTCATCAAATCAATTAAAATTGGTTGTTCATTTGACCTTTTACTTTGATCAATTCTTATTTTAATCGTGTAAATAAACAGCTGAGAGTTTAACTTTCATATTTGATATCGGGGGGGGGGGGGGGGGGGGGGTCATCCTAAAGCTTTTGAAACTAATAACTTTACTTCGTCATACTTATTAATTTTAAAATCACAATGTTCAAATCGTGCAGATCACGGTAGAATTAGAGTGTCGACCTGAGTCTGCGTTATGTCGGAGACAATCGTACGACTGAAGTAACTCAAAGTCTTGATAAATAAAATAATATAATTTTACATATTTTATAAGATATATTTAAAATCCTCTAGATAAATAGAGAAATAATTCGACTAAGCTACTCTCAACAATTTATATTTTAATTATTAAATTGATTAAGTCAAGGGGCTTAAAGACACACCAATTATCAATAAAAATAAATCCACGCTGTATTAAGGTATAATCAATTTAAATTGATATTTCTTCGTTCTAAGGGACTAAAATAAAATAAAAAAATATTCCAACAGATCAGTCAATTTGCAAAAACTATTCAACGATTATTAGTGGGAATCCAGAATCTCTAGAATCAAACGCTGATCCTTTTTACAGGGTGGCCACTAATATAGCTTGACAAAATTCCCTGACTTTTCCCTGACATTTCCTTGACCTACTTCAGGTTTTCCCTGACCATCATCGATATTTATTTTACAAAATTTACCTTTAAAAAGTTAAAGATCATCAAGCTAAAATAGAATACATATACAAGTTGATATTTACTTAGCCCAATGTTTTTCATATATTAGTTTTCATGTTCTCGTAGAAAAATTTAATTATTATAGAACATTTTATTACATAAAAATTTATCATAAAAATAACTTCGCCTCGGCGGGGAATCGAATCCGGGCTCTCTTCGTCCGCGTTTAAAGCTATTTTCTCAGGAATTAGATTTTTCCCATGAAAACTGCTTTTATATCGTTAGATTTGTAAATTCAATTTTTAAGTTTTTGGTAGTATTCATACTACGGAACGTTTAAATTTTATTTTAAATCAAATTATAATTACTTTTTACAGCGGGAGACAAACAGAGAATAATTGATTTCAGCACCGGGATTTGACCACGAGCCTCCTTTATCTGTCTCCCGTTGTAAATAGTAGTTAAGTTATAATTTTATTTAAATTAAAATTTAAACGTTCCGTAGTATGAATACTACCAAAAACTTAAAAATTGAATTTCTAATTGATTATACTAGATACAGGTACTAATTGGGTACTTAATAATTACAGGCGTTATTTCTCACTCTAGTTCTATGTCGTTAATGTTGACTTCTAGACTTGAGGAAAAATTTGAAAGCTTAAATTCGGGACTAGGTATCGTTATCGACAAAGGAAATTATTATTCAGTATAGCTTAGTTGGTAGAGCGTCTTTACTGGAAAAAAGAAAGTATAAACTAATCGTAACCTTTCCTTATTATCCTAGAAAGTAACAATTCACGTATTTTTACTTTCTTATATAAAAAAGAAAGTATTGTGATGGCGCAAAAATTCAATTTTGATGGATTTACACGTTTTGAGGTCCCCCTGAGTCCAAAAAAGTGGTTTTTAAAGAATGTATGTCTGTCGGTGCAGACACCTGGAGCCTAAACTACTGGGCCGATTTTGACGAAATTTGGCACACATGTTTAGGAAAATCATACCCCGAGGCGATATCGAGAAATGAATTTTAGCTCTAAATTTGGGGGCGCTACACTCCAAAAACTCTAAAAAAACGTGAAAAAATATTATTTCTCGAAAACGGTTCTGACTATTTTGATAAAAAAAATTCTAAAATGTAGTCCATTTAAATACGAATCTAACGATGTATGCCTTTTCCCGGGAAAAATCTAGTTCCCGAGAAAAAAGCTTAACTCGCGGACGGAGAGAGCCCGGGTTCGATTCTCTTTCCAGGAGAAGTTATTTTTATGATAAATTTTGATGAAATGTTCAATAATAATTAAATCTACATACGAAAACTAGTAAATGGAGAACACTGGGCTAAATAATTATGAACGTATATGAGAAAGTTTGTCTGAGTTGTCTTGGAACGATTTTTTGATATAATTTCTAAGTATAGGGGTCGTTAATCCTTCTGCCTTTGTTCCAAAGACAGCATTTTTTATTTTTATAAGAAATTTCGAGAAAGTTTAGGTTTCTGTGCTTTAAAATTATGAAATAAGGATTTTAATTGCCGGTAGATTTTCCCTGACCAATGACAAAATTCCCTGACTTTTCCCTGACATTTCCCTGTCGGCCGAAATTCCCTGACTTTTCCCGGTATTCCCGGTTTTCCCGGTCAGTGGCCACCCTGTTTTACTAAACAGCATAATTTCTAATAATAAAATAATAACAAAAAATGTTTCACTGTGAAATATTGTCTTTTTATGAGATATTGATCCAATTTAATCGATAAAAACCAAATTATGGCTGTATTGTGATTCATCCCTTCAAAAAATTCCAAGGACTATCGAGTTTATTAAAAATCTTCCATCTTCGTATATTTGATCGATTTTCTGGAAATGTTACCAACTGTAATCGTAAACGATTTCAACATATCTCTTCATACCATAACTAGCTAAAGAGCTACCTAAGTTAGAATAAGTATAATGCTTAAGAATTCGTTTGGCCAAAAGGTGTTTTCTTAAAAATTATTTAAGTTGTGTAATTTCTGAAAAATAAAGGATTTAAAAAGTGACGCCTATGCTCCCTTACACATGTTAAATACCTTATATTATATATATATATAAACATATATATATATATATATATATATATATATATATATATATATATATATATATATATATATATATATATATATACATATATATATATATATATATATATATATATATATATATATATATATATATATATATATATATATATATATATAAATAAACTAAGCAAAATAGTTTATACGGTAAGACACATCATTAACATTAAATTGTGCTTCTACCTTTTCTCACTAGGTAGCAGCACCTGTCAACTGGTGCTAAAGCCACGGGAAAATATTCTGCAAAGAGAGGATCTCTTAAAGGAGAGTCAACTACTATATTACATCACTGATTTCACCCTCGCTTGTCACGGAAATAGTCCAAATTCAATTCCTCTTAGGTTTACCATACTATTTAATTGTAATTACATTCTTACAATAATCTGCTGAATCAATTTTTATTATTAAATCAAATTTAAAAAGAAGAAAAATAACTGTTAAAACCAAAATTTAATAATTGTTTACCATTTTTACATTTGTTGGCCCTTTTACATTTATATATTTTATATAATGTTCTTCTATTTGTGTCAATAGGGGTTTTTTAAATGAAAAGAATGAACTGATTGATTTAGACTTTTGTTAAAAAAAATGTTATAATAATTATTTAGAAATTTCAAAGAGAAAAGATCGATCATGATCAGATGATAGTAATAAGGTGTTTTATTTTGTGGAATATGATCTTATTTATTTTTCTAGTGTAAAATATTTCTGAATATAATTTATTTTATATAATATATTGTTTATTACATTTTAATTAATAATTTCAATTTCATTAATTATGCACGTTTAACTGTTTCAATAAATTTGCATAATTTTGCATTGCTCTCAAAAAATATACATAAATTATATTCAATTGCCAAAATATATTTCAGCAGAGAAATCCATAAGTATCTATAAATGAGTCAGATTTCTCAATCCTCTGTCATTTCAATTAAAGCCGACTTATAAAGAAAAACTTTTAGTAATATAAGATTTATATTAAAAATGCAATTATTGGGTGTCTCTAGATAAATTCAAATTAATTTGTAATACATTATATATTGCCAAACATATTAAATTAGATTTTTCCTCAAATAATAGCAATAAATAAACAAAATAAATTTGTGAACAAAATAAGTGATAGGAGGTATGTAACACCTATGTAACTTAACTCTGAAAATTAAATAAACTCAACATATATTTAACCTACTATCCAAATAATCTTGGATGATCTTGGCCAGAAAAAAAATACATACATTAATTACGGAAATAATCAAATCACAGCAAAGAAAGAAACAACTAATAAAAAATAAAAAAAATTATTAACTAGCTACAAAGCGTGTGGTTTATAACTAGTTAACTAAAAAACCTCTAAATTTAAATATTTTTTATTATAAGGAAAATCGGTCAAGATAAGTTTTTTGATAGAAAAAGTTAATAATATACTATAACATTTTATTTACCACGCTATCATTTTTTATCTATCAAAAATATTTTGCTTCAATTTAAAACAAGTTAAAATATAGTTTTCAAACAAGAATTCATAATAAGATGGGATAATGTTCTGCTTTTTTTCCGAAATATTTATTGATGTGTATAATTATTTACAACATATATATATATATATTGTATATATATATATATATATATATATATATATATATATATATATATATATATATATATATATATATATAAAATATTGATGTATATATTTATATAATACAAATTTATGCTAGATACCCTTGTAAAATATAGCACGAATATGCTTTATATTTTACTTTATTTTTTTACCTCTAAAAAGGGAAAAATATTATAATAATAGAGAGAATATTAAAAAAAAAACTGACCAATAAGAGTTATTGAAAAGTATAGGATGATAACAGACTGATAAAATAATTCAATATAGATTAATGCTCATAGACAAAGAAATGGACTTTTCACGATAAACATTATTTTTGTGTGAGAAAGAGTCAAAGTGAAATGTGAAAGATCAAACAGATATACACGGCGTATTTAATATTAGAGCAAGATGTGCGTGTCTTCCAAAAACCTAGATTCCTTATCATGCCCCCCAGCTAACCACAAACAAAACCAGTAAAACCGTAAGCATATACTCACCTTGTTTTAGGGTGAAAAGCATTAAGCCGAGAAAATACATTATAAATAGGGACTTCTGTCATGCCTTATTTTTATACCAAAAAATGTTTTAGAATTAAGTTATGAACAACATAATCATTACTGTTTTTAATATAAAAAAATTTTTAGAGGCCACAAGATTAAGTGAGGATTTTTACAATACCATCTTCAAAGACAGGGTTAGTAGCATGATAAGAAATCAGTAACACACACACAATCATATATATATATATATATATATATATATATATATATATATATATATATATATATATATATATATATATATTACATGCCACGTCTCAGATACATATATGTGTGTGTGGATACATAAATAAGAGCTTTTAATGTTGTTTTATTTTTTTTTGTCCCTAACATTTATTTAAAATTTGTGAAAGTGTTAACCAAGAATATTGATTTTTAATATTTATGTAAATTCTTAAAAAGTATTGTAGTGTTCACTTAATTAGATAAATAAATCTTATACATTTACATATTAACTCAATTGTTAAGTTTAAGATAAAATGCCATAAGATATGCATTTCATTTTTAACTATACATCTAATAAATTATAAATATATATATATGTATATATATATATATATATATATATATATATATATATATATATATATATATATATATATATATATATATATATTATATATATTTATATATATATACATTTTATATAATACATATATGTAATATATATAATAATTTAACCTTTTTTATTCTTGATTTGATTTATTGTAATAATTGTTAAAGGTCAAAGAAAACGTCCAACTGACTATATTTATTATTACAGACTTGTGAAACTATTTTGTTAATAATTGAAATAAATATATATATGTTTTTTAATTTAATCAAATAATAAATTCAAATTTATGCATTATTGTTAACAAAATACTACGAATAAAATAATAATGATACAAATTAATTAATAACTATAAAGAAGAAGGTAAGAAATTTAGTAGTATTTTTGTACATAAATTTTATGTTACATGGGGCTATTACATCGGTTTTCCTCTATTTATAATTTTATTTTTTCATATATTTTATCACACTATCTACAAACAAATAGTAGTGTAAAAAAAAAGTATGTTTAAGTCATTAAACTATAGCAAAAAGGATTGTCATGCAAAGTATCATATGGAAATGCATATTTTGTCTGTTTTCATTACTTACATAATACTGCGGCTTCGCGTCTGCTCGAATCATCTCGATCATTTGTACCATTATTTATTTTAAAAAACCGAATTCGGATACGTTATAAAATTTAATTGTGTATATAAATATGCGAGTTTTGTGTTAATAGTGACTTAATTGCTAAAGATAAAAAGCCTTATTTTTTTTAGGAAATTCGAATAAGCTGTTACTATTTTTATATTAAGTTATTTTTGTATGTTATATTACGTCTATGAGTGTATAAAAAAATAATTAAAAAAAAAGTCTAAAGAAGAAGTTACTAGGAACAAATTAATTAGAAGCCAATAATAATTTTAATTTTTTTTTATAATAAGGTAACAAAATTTTAACGACTAAAAATTTTAACAGTGTATTAGTAGTAATGTGTTTGTTGATTTAATGATGAGTAGAAAGTAGAGTGCCTGTGGACAGCGAGGCGGCCAGAGGCTGACTGATCCCGGGGCTTGCCCATGCAACGCACGGTAACCCCCTTCGTACCCCCCACCCCTACCCCCACTATTCTCCCTAGACCCCGCCCCCCCAAGTCCCGAGCTATAGCTTGCTTGCTCCTCACAGCCGCATCACAGATTTACACGGGCTGTTCATCGATCCAGCCCCGCTAACATTCAAACTCCGACAGATTCTTATGAAAAATATCTGATCAATCAGTACATCTGCATGTCAGACAGGACATTACTTGAATGTAGCCATGCTAGGTATGTCCTTATAACAACAAAATAAAATGCAAACAACACCAATAAGATGAGATGTGCCTCGGTAGTGGATAATGAAAAGATAGACAAAAAGTTAAAACGTTATTTTTCAATGTAGGCATCTAGGTCAAAAATCTGATAACTCTTTATCTTTTAAGATGATCTGAGTTTGGGTAAGTAAACCAGTTTAAACACAATTCTTATTATTATCTAAATGTAAACTCGTAAAATCTTTTTTAACATATTTTCTTTTATTAAATTAGTATTTCGATAAAGCTATTAACTCTTAATGATTATTGATGCACCAGCAGTTTCAAGAATTATATTAACTCGGAAAAGCTTTTAGTGTTGATGGAAACCAGACAAAGTCCTAAATGAAAACCGGGACATACCGACATACCATGTAATCAACAGATTTTTTCCAGGAAAGAAAAAATCTACCTACTTAACAAATTTCTACTAGTTTACAATAATACTATGTGCCAATCTTTACATTGAAATTTGAATCCTGGGCACATAAGAGTAGTTTAGATGCGTTGTCTGAGCATCATTACAGGAAAGACATGAATAGATTATATAAAGTTGGAAAGTACTCTGTCAGGACAAGCCTGCAAGCTCAGACTATTGCTGCCAGACATAGAGAAATTGAAGTCAAAACAAGGGACCTCAGGATAACCAAACAGGCTTAGCAAGTGAGATTTGAATAAAAATACATAACTGGCCACTCAAAACATCAGGCACCACGCTTCTGTGATCGAAAAGTGTATCAAGGAAGAGTTAATCGCAAAGACAGTAAACCTCTAACAAGCTGCGATACCTTCGCTTCAACGCCAACACCGAGAAAATGCGTAATTAAGATATCATAAAGAAACAAAATTTTGAACAATTTATAAACTGTTTTGTAACTGATATTAAGCTACACTAAATTTTATGGGTAAAAAATTATAGAAAATCAGGTATCAAAACTCTTATTTAGAGCTACCGAACTCGGTTAGCCTACTGTCAGCCAGGTTCCTTCCAGCTTCCAGGTACATATATGCCAGGCAATTGTATAAAACCTGTTAATTTTAAAGGACTGGTAATTTAATTGCAACAGGTTTTTTTTTTATAGGGGCTAGTAATTGCACAAAGTTACAACGTTTTACTTACATTCTTACGTTTCAAAATTATTTTTTGCACATAATAATTCAAAAAATGTTTATTATGTCTTAATACTTCGTAAATATGATAATATTACTGGATTGCCGTGCCTCGCAGGAGAGTGTGTTTTATAAATTTGATTTGATGGGTTTATAAACTACCGGCTACGGCTTTATAAATTACCAAAATCCATCATCATTTATCAAAATTGGTAGAATGCTTTTTACACACTAACCTGCATACGTGTCTGCGTATAGCAGAGTGCCCATTGCGCTGGCGTTAGGATAGCTGCCCTATCGACTAAACCACCCCCTCCTTCTAGGGCGCCTCAGTCAATTACTCGGCCATTGGCGCCCGAAGCAGACATGTCTGTCCTCCTCTATTGTGTCACTAAGAAACATCTAGTGTCTGATAGGGGAGGACACTCCTACATTATCCTCCTACATTATCCTCCTTCGTCCTCCAGGTTTCTCAGCACCTGTCTAAGGAAGGAGGGTTACTGTCAATCGATGCCGGTGCTGACCTTTGCATTTTGGCCAGTTGGGACCACCATCCTCCCCAAAACTCCCTCCCCCAAAATCAGCCACTCCCCCAGATGAGCACCATCCAGCCTGGCTCACCCACCTCCGTCGAGTTCACCTTTCCTTCCGACACCCAACCCCGGGGAGGCGAGTCTAAGTTAAAACACAAATAAATGCAATTGAGGAATCTGCCTCCCTATTGCCATGAGATGGCTCTTGGGAACCCACCATCACTACCGGATGAAATATATAACCGGGGATGGTGGTAGCAGATCATATCCTATCCTACATTTAAATAAACAAACAAACAAACAAAAGACACACCTATTTACCCGGGCTCTGCTAAGGGATCGAATGAGGTCATATAATCCTACCCTTCTCAGAAATGTCAGGACTACTGGAGCATTCGACTACTCAGCTAAGGCTATGGCGAGGTTCGATGGGACCTGGCACTACGTCCTCAGATCTGTCATTGAGAAACATTCTTCAATCATATAATTAGCTTAATAATTTATTTATATTGTTTATTTTATATATATGTACTAGAGTTTATAGACAGAGCCCTCGCTCTAGCATTTGCTATTAAGGGCTCTCGTTATTGAAGTATTGTTGTATACCTGAATTTTTGAGAAATTGTAAAATAATGGAAATAAAGATTATTATTATTATTTTATATGATTCACCATCAGTGCCGCGATTCCGCAATGCCGGCATTGATGAGCACGCTCATTTGTCAAGAGTTGCATGTGAGTAAGCTGCGTATGCCGATTCTCAAGCGGGTGAGGTCGAAACTTTCCACTCTTGAAAGGGTGATTATCCACTTGTGTCGTCCTCACTTTTTTTTATCATTTCAGTTGGGTGGGGACCCGCTCCCAGGCAGATTGCCAGCTACGCCAGACGGCGTTGACAACTGCCGCTTGGCATCGTCTAATCGAACGTGACCGAGGTTCACCCCCTCAGCAGCCGCCGTACGCTTGGCGGCTTGATCGTCCGTTTCATTGATAGTGACACCTACACTAGAGCCACGCTCCAGGGTCTTCTCGATGGCAAGAAATTCGGCGGTGTACACACCTGCAACCGGAGACAAGGGCCAGAACATTAATTGCCTCTGTTCTTGAGTGTAGGGCGCACCCCGAATCCTCTTTTGATTTAGAGCCATCGGTGTAGAAAACCCTGCGACCTTGACACAGGGCTAGGATCTTGAAGAGTCCTTGCTTGTACTATAACTAAGACGTGGTCTCTTTCGGATAGATCTGGGGTGATCCACCCGATCTCTGATCACCTCGTTCTCTGGGGTTCCGGACCTCTATTTCAGCTGGCGAGCTCTTAACGGCAATGACTGAGTCCTTGTGTTGAGACCAATAGCTGATGACACTTGAGGTACCAGTTCAGTCTGTAGTTCACACACCATTTTATTAGCTTTGCTAATCAACATGTCAGGGAGAAAGGTCGATAGCCAATAGAAGTATTGTGGTCGTTTCCCTTCATTGTGAGAGGGATGAATACAGATTCTTGTCAGTTGTCTGGGTCATATTATATTATACAGATTTAGCAAGGTGAACTTGACCCGCTCAGGCAGGTTCCTCAGGAGGGCATAGGAGATGCCATCTATGCCGGGTGCGGAGTCTTTTGACCGAGACAGAGCTCCATCAAGTTTTGGGCGAGTAAAGAGGGAAACGACCCCTTGATTGGACGACAGATCCGAAACAAGATTGACCTACTCGGCCTCCCTTTTCAACCTTTGGAACCTCCCTGTATAGGCTTGAGTTGAAGATGCAGTGGCGAAGTGCTTTGCGAAGATATTTACCACCTCTAACACACTGTATACCTGACTGTATACCTGACCATCGACCACTGTATACCTGACCATCGACATTAGTATGGGACTTTGTGAAGGGCGATGCCTATGATAGCTTTCACCTTCTTCCAGGTGAAGGCTCAAGCTATTGCCGATCAAGAGATACTGTGATGGACGAGAGAGTGATAATTGGTTCTATACAAATTATGATAGATTATTCTTGAAATTAGATCACTTAATTGCATAATTCAAAATTGCATTTAATCTTGGCTTTGTGAGGTCTTAAGGATTGTAACCTATTAGTAATTTATTAATTTATATCTATACATTTTCATTAGTTTACTATTCAACGTTTTCATATTTTTTGAGTCAGATGATAATATAATTAATATGTAGATATGAATTAAAGTTGAGATTGTTTCGATTTTAAATGATAAGATAATTAGTTTTGACCTTGTAGGAGGTGGATCGCACCTTAGAATTATCATGAAAATTCATTAGAGACCGGCGTCAGGTTTCCTCTAACTAGACGTGAAGTGACACTGACTTTACCCCCATTTTCTCAGACGTAGTTCAACAACAGTCTCGGCAAATCACCCGCTTCGTGATATTCACCCGTTCCACACCATCTTCAAGTCCAATCAACTTCAAATTTCGAAATTTTCCAAGACATGAGAGAAATCGGAAATTTTCCAATCGGGTGAATCCTTGAACTGGGAAGAAAACTCAATAGATGTTTATCAAAACGGGTTTCAAATAATAGATAGAACGAGGTTTATGAACTCTTGTAGAAAATTGAAATAATACTTCAATAACAACCAACCAAGTTGATGTGGTCGAAAGGTCAATGGCGTCTGTTTTCACTGTCAACGAGAATTACTAAGCAATAGATTAATTGGTTAAGAATCGGCAATTTATCAGGCTTTCCCTTGATAAGCATAGGAATAGAATTAGAGCTTTAATAAATCGACTACGACGCGACGCCTTGAGTCATTCGGACCTTGGTTAGATGTCGTAGCCGAGAGGTTAATATACTTTTAACTCATCTGAAATCAAATAACTAAGGTATCTAATATTGGATAAAATCCCAAAGAGGTGAGATTATTATTTATTAAACTAATCATCACATTTAGTTCTTATGCAAAGATACACAAAAAAACCCTAAATAATAAACTTATACACAAATCAACAAAATAACAATAAAACAAAGAATAAATAAACAAGGTAACTGATAAAGAAGGTGCTAATCTTAACAATGGTTAACACGTTTTAGTATATAATTATTAATCTTGATTGATGTATGCAACACATTGAAATGTACTAAGTGATTCTTTTTTTTAGATATGATCAATTTCATTATATTAAGGTTTAGTAATTTCTGTTGGTGATAAGTGTTTTCTCAGTGTTAATAGCTTCCCTTTACATTTTAATTGTTGTAATTAGAGATCGAGAGATAATTTGAGTCTGATCAAAATCAAATAGTGTGCTTGGTTTCCATGAGATCTCACTTGTTGATATTCCTTTCTACAACAACTCTATTTCGATTCAGAAGGCGGGTCGATACCATTCTACAAGCTAATCAACACGCTTCTATAAGTCAAACCCATCTTAGACGCTGTTTTCAACAAAATATATAGATTTGCTGATTTTAGAGACTAAATATCTGAGGCTTCCCTAAGAGAACTAAACACGCATGTTCTTTTGTAATAATAGAAACAAAACTAATATAAATATATTTTATATATATTTATATATATATATATATATATATATATATATATATATATATATATATATATATATATATATATATATATATATATATATATATATATATATATTGGGTGTATATGACCTTGTTGTCGGACACCCTAATAAAACAATAAATATATATATATATATATATATATATATATATATATATATATATATATATATATATATATATATATATATATATATCATCACTCATTTATGTACATTGGGCCATAATGCTGTGCTAGCCGTAAAAGCAAGTGTGCGTGTATACACAATACACACGTTTTTGACTTCGCGATAACATTTAGTTTAGCCTTCACCCTGCGCTTCGCGGGGGGTTCATGAAATCAGTGGATTATTACAAACATATTGATTCATCATGTAGGCCTTGTTATTAAATATAATACTTTAAATTTAATTTAGGTTATTATTATGGTATTAGTTTAATAACAGGAAATGGCACATGAGAACGAAAGACTAAAATTGTTTCCTCAGCCTCATTATTTTACTGAGAGTTTTACGCTTTCCATAATATTACGGCAGTGATATTTTCTATATTAATTTTATTTTTGGAACGAAGTTCCTTATGGCACGTTCTGGAGCCCAGGAGTGAATCCGAATAAAACGACCAAAATCACCGTCACAAAATCACCGTCACGCAAAATCCGTCACGAAATCTACCGATGACGATAACTTGAGTAAAAGATCACCGAGTTAGTTGAAATTTGGTACACATGTTCATTTTACCAATGCCCAGGCTGAGTTCGTTGGAAATCGTTATCCGCCCAAGCGTTCACAGGCAATGCTCGCGTAAACTTAAGCTTCAAAAAGACGAGAAAACATTTTATTAAGGAAGCCTGTTCCTTGACTTGTTTTGATTATTTTTGTTATTTGTAAAAATGTCACATGGTTTTGTAAATATAGAAAATATAAACACGGTCTTGTTAAAAGTAGAATTGATCTGTGCTGACGATTATTTCAATATATTTGGTATATTATTATAATACAGCGTACTTAATCCAAGAAAACATCTATTTAATGAGACAAACAACTGTTTTTAAATTTTTAGTAAAATTTTTTTTTAGTAAAACGAACACCGACACTGTTATGAAGTGATAAAGATCGCTAAATTTATTAAAGTGGACCCAAACGTTTAAAATAAAGAAAAAAATTTTTTTTACCTATATTTTCCGTTCTAACGTATAACGATTTTAATAAAACTTCTTACTCATTGTCTAAAGTACAATTGAAACAGGCATGTAAAATTTTAACCGAATACAAGCAGAAGCTTTAGAGTAGGGAAGAGATATATTTCATAATATTTTAAATGAATAGGCCGGGTAGGTAGAAAACAGTGCTATTTTAATCCAACATCCTTTAACAAACATACTCTTTAACTATAAACTTTTTCTTATATTCAACATATATTTATAGTAAGACGCTTGCTTTAATGATACAAATAATTTTGCCTTAACTCTGCTAGGTACAAACAGTTCTTTACTTTTAATTTCGTCTCTTTTCTAACTCCGCCATGTATAAGTAGTGAGCAATGTATACGTACTTAGCATTGTGATTTTATAATTTAAATTTAATGAAAAATGTAAGGAACTTCCTTCCTACCGGGTGTCCCGCGACACCACACGTATTTTGGGGGCCCTAGGAGTATGAGGCTGCCAAAAATCGATCAATCAAAATTGTTGTAAATAGTTCGTTAAAATGCCTCATAAAATGGAAACAATTATACATAGAAATTTTTCTTTCAAGTTGGATATTGGATGTTTTAAACATAGCCTATAGGGTAAAAAGAATTTACGCTCGTGATTTTTTGAAAATATAATTATGATTTTTAGACCGACAGTTTGTCTCTCCTTACTGTTTCAGCAACGTGCGAAACACGCCGAAAATGACATTTTATGAGCTTCAATATGACGCCTTGGTCACCCAGATATCTTTTGGTGTTTGACTTCTATAGATCTAAATGTGTTCTAAGTCTATATTTATAATCTATATCTAAGTCCGTTCCACATAAAGTTCACTCTTCGTGAAACGAGACAGAGCAGACATGATGTCAATGCTAAGTATTGATGCAGGCATTGTAATTAGCAAAACATTTACAATCAATAAAATCAAAAACACCAGTAAAATGCGATAAGGAAAACACATCCTTAAGTTAAACACTATCCTAATAGGAGAAATAAGTTCAGATTTGACATTCTAAATATGCTCCTTGAATTTTGACATTTAGACTTGGGACATGTTTATGCATTAATAAATTCCTAAATAAACACGATAACAGTTCCAGTTAATACTCATTTTATAAATATAAATATGAATTATGAATTTCAGATTTTATGTCAAAGGAAAATATTTACAAAACGCTGGATAAAATATAATATTTGTATTTGAAAGCTAAAAGAAAATTTAAGTAAATATAGAGAACTCTATAATTTTAAATATTAATCCAAATACAAGAACATGAACTACGAAAAAAAAAAAATGAATTCCACGCCATGAATTATAAATTTAGTTGAATATATTTATATATATATATATATATATATATATATATATATATATATATATATATATATATGTATATATATATATATATATATATATATATATATATATATATATATATGTGTATATATATATATATATATATATATATATATATATATATATATATATATATATATATATATATATATATATATATATATATATAAAGAACCTTATTAATAAAATTGATTATAATTTTTCAATACCACTCCTTTTTCAATATTCTCTTTGCCTTTCTGGAAGTAGTATATGTATTGTGTATATATATATATATATATATATATATATATATATATATATATATATATATATATATATATATATATATATATATATATATATATATATATATATATATATATACACTTTACACAATACATATACTACTTCCAGAAAGGCAAAGAGAATATTGAAAAAGGAGTGGTATTGAAAAATTATAATCAATTTTATTAATAAGGTTCTTAATATTTATTTCATTACCTAAAAAAAAAAAAATAATAATAATTTCAATTATGGAAGACTAATTTATAAGGTATAAAAACTTATTTTAAACCTGTCGAAATATTCATAAAATTATTTTAAATTTAATTCTCTGACTTGAAATTGTAATTTTTTAAGTGTAGCTTAAAGAAAGTTGTAGTTGAAAAGTAAGTTGTTGATCTGTAGCTTTAATTTTCTTCTTTATACCAAGAATATTTTCGTTGGAGGTATTCTGTTTCAATGCCTACTAATAACTAGTTAAATCCTGATTTTTTAAGATGATTTTGTTTAAGTTTAAAAATTAAATCAATCTCCAACTGCCATTCTGTAAAGCTAGTTATAGAACAGGAAAATTTTATCTCCCAAACGATATTTGAAAACAGTGTTCTCTTGGGGAACAGCTAGGAAGTATAAACTCGCCCCATCTCTTTGATTATTCCTTTTAATGTTTTAACGATGGCTGTTCCTTCTCTCTTTATCCGCAGTACACTCTAGCTTCCTCTTTTCAACTCTTCTAGTCTAAGGGACAGAGGAAAAGGGTTGAAAGAGATTTTTCGAAAACGCAATTAAAAGTTACTTAATTAGATAACTTGTTTGGTCAGAGGCTTGAGTCTTCGATTAGTCTGTCTCCTGACTTTTTTATCATATAATTTTCATCCTCCTCTGTTTCACATGAATTCTCTACTGGGAAAAAAATATATCCTTAAAGCAAAGTGAAGTTATAAATTGAGAGAATTTAAGTGTTGGAGATAGAAGGATGACTTTCTCAGGTGAAATTAGTCTCGGCTTCCTCTATTTTCTCATTTCTTCAAATCCATCATTTTCTTATTTTTTATATTTGGTTGTTTCGTTTTTGTCACTCTCAGTTATTTTAGTCAGTTGAGGCATTCCCAGGTCTTGAGATAGCTAGTAGCTCGAGGGGAGTGTTAGTTTATTTTCTCCGTTTGCCTAATTAGCGACACTACCCTCCAACTTAGTCTGTTTTTCTCTCTAAGGTCTGAAATTCTTTTTCCTCAGTCCTGTCAAGTTGTAGAAGGTCGTTAGGTTTTTATTTCTACTTGCTTTCTTGAAAGCTTTAATTTTTTTATGCAGCACTAATTAAGCTATGAGTAAAAGTTCTCTTTTTCGCCCAACTCCCTTTCCTTTTTTTTTTCCTCGAAAGCCCTTTGAACTTTTTAGAAGTAATTTTTTGCCAAAATTTTATTATGTGTATATATATATATATATATATATATATATATATATATATATATATATATATATATATATATATATATATATACATATATATATATATATATATATATATATATATATATATATATATATATATATATATATATATATATATATATATATATATATATATATATATACTTCAAACATTTTAAACTACGGGAGACAGAAACAGAGAAAAATTTGCACTGGCTCCGGGATTTGAACCACGGACCTTCATATTTCCAGTATAACGCTCTTCCAGTTAAGCTAAGCCAGATATAAACTTTCCTCTGCGCGAAACGTTAAATAATCCCAGTATTTAGCGTGAAATGTATTCTCAAACCTAGGAACCGAAATTTTTACGGCAGTAGAACTAGACAAGAGAAAGTTACGCTAGAAACTCGCCATTTGGCAACATCCACTCTTACTAGAGAAATATGAAATCTCAACCTTCGGGCATCGACATATAATTCAAACAATTTAAACTACGGGAGACAGAAACAAAATATTTAGATATATCTAACAATTTTAGATATATAATATATATATATATATATATATATATATATATATATATATATATATATATATATATATATATATATATATATATTATATATCTAAAATTGCATATTGTAAATCTAAAATAATTGTTTCGACTACTTCCAGAAGTGGTAATAATATTATAACTTCGTTATTCTCGAAAATAGTTTGATGGACATCATCATTTGTAACTCTACAAGACGCGTCAGTGTCAATGGGCTTTAAAGTATTTATTGAACAGTCATCAAAATAGTTTTCGCAATCTGTGATTTTATAAATTATGGATTTTTCTTGAATCTGACCCCGAACCAGAAAATCATTTTTCATATCTGCTTTCAGTAGTTCTTATTTATTGTTCCTTTTCATTGGTCATTACTGACAGCTCTGTCAACATCCCACTTAGTGTGTAGTATATGGAATATGAGTTCTAGCCTTAGGGCCAGAAAACCATATAGTATTATATGAAGTATTAACCGGTTTGGGATGATGTGGGCCAGCGCATTAAACTATGTGACATCTAGAAATAAAAAAATAACACTTTTCTGGTAACTGAAATGATAGATTTTAAATTTTACAACTCTAAATCATTTAACGTTAAAGAGCCTGGTATTTTTACTACGTTTTTATTAGCTTGCTTTCTTGTTTGTTTGTTTGTTTGATTGTTTGCTTGTTTCTTGGTCCAGTACAAATCTTGCAATCGATTTTTAACTAACTTCTCGAGTAGCTAGACATTTGAAACTTTTACAACAGCTCAGAACACAGTAACAATGCATTATTTTAATACTTTTAGCCATATTTCAGCAGAATTTAATTCGTTTTCAGAAAATGTATATGTATGGAAAGTTAGTTCGGAAAAAACTCGCAAGATATTTTATTTGTTTTGACACATCCATATTTACAATCGTCATTTTGACGGGTTTCAAATTTATGCTTTATGACAGAAAATTTAAAAACGTAGTATATAAAAAGTTCTTTTAATCTTGTAATTATAACTACGTTTTTATTAGCTTGCTTTCTTGTTTGTTTGTTTGTTTGTCCAGTACAAATCATGCAATCGATTTTTAACTAACTTCCCGAGTAGATGGACATATGCAACTTTTAGAACAGCTCAGAACACGAAGACAATGCAGTATTTTAATACTTTTAGCCATTTTTCAGCAGAATTCAATTCGTTTTCGTTGGAGTTTTGCTGTATGGAAGTTAGTTCGGAAAAAATTCGCAAGTTATTTTATTTGTTTTGGCATGAGCCATGTTTACGATCTTTATTTTGACGGGTTTCAAATTTATGATTTATGACAAAAAATTTAAAAACGTTGTATATAAAAAGTTATTTTTATCTTGTAATTATTAGCAATATACGAGTATATTAAAATTAAATCTTTCTATGATATTATACAATGACTAATAACAATTTGATTATATTACATGTTAAACAGTTATACACAAAACAATAATCAATAATTTATATTACAAACGTCATTAATTAAATTTATAAAAGGAATTGTTATAAAATGGTTATTACTATAATAAATGTATTGCAGAATAAAAACCATGACAGAAGATGACCTTTAATAGGGTGGAAACGTCAAATAAATCAGTGATTATTACGTCTTATTAAATATCTTTAGCCATCTATTACTTCTTATATACGAGAATTACAAGTAACAACAATTTAATAAATTTCTTTATAAAAAATATAATTTAAAAAATCAAATATCTTAAACATAAATGATAAATAAATTAAAATCCTTTTACTTTCCATCAATCACTAAACTGCTGTCATGGAAGATTCCCTTATTAGTCCAGTCAATGAGTGCTCAAAAGAGGGGTGTAGAGTGCATGAAAGATGCGAGAGTTTTTTTCCTCAGGGCTTCTTACCGGGCTTTTTTGTTAAGAGTAGTTATGAGGTTAACATACTAATATTCCTCGCAAATGGGGGGTGAGCATAGGGTGGGAGGGATGTAGAAGGTCCCAAAATTGGGTTTTTCGATTATATCTCGGAAACGGTAGACTCTAGAAAAATACGTTCAAATAAAAATTAAAGCTTATTAAATTTCCTATTCAATTGTTTTTTTTTTTTCATATTTGTCGAAATTCTAACGGTTTTCGAGATATACGTAATCCAAAAATATAATTTTTACCTCACCTTTTGTCAAACACATGCTTATAGAACCTCCTACTACAGAAAAATTGTCGATGTAACAGTTGTAAAGCATTACATTTACTTCAGTTTTATCTGGTAGGCCGTCCGGCCTGCTTCCAAGAAGGGGAGCTTTTTCTTTTTTTCCGCTCAAATGAAAAAACTACGGACCCAACAAAAGTTTCTTATTGGGTTTTACATGTAATTAAATGGGATTCTGAAGTAGGGATGGTGCGTGAATTTTGTCAAAACGCCCTTAAATCACTTACTAATTACCTTTAAATTATTTTTTATTGGTTTTAATTAATCATATTTTCGTCGTTTTTTTAGTTTTTCGGGTGCACCCTCGAATAAAATAGTATATGCACCACGTCTGTAAAGTCATTTTTTTTGCCTTGACAATTACTTTTAGTATGATTACCTCCTAACTACTCCTAACAAAGCCTTGAGGTCAAAAACTCTAACATCTTTCATGCACTCTACAATATGTTTATTGACTGGACGATATTATTATTAATCTATGGCTGGTTCTTGATCCCATTTAAATTTCAACCTTCTATGCTAATCGCTTTATCCTCTGTATGAACATAAATTTATTTTTATTAAAAACTATATATTTGGGGAGGTTATCCAAATCCAATAAAATTTAGATGATTTTTCATATGTAGCTCTACTTACAGCCTCACAATAACAATAATAATATTTAATGATAAATAAAAATGAATGTGACCCTAGTGGGAATCGAAACAGGTCCAAATAACTATATTTTCAATTACCATATAATAATTGGGCTAATAACACGAGGAAGCTATGTGTGACACAATTTGACAAACAGTTATTTTCTTACATTATAATTAGATCGTCGCAGTTAATTATTAGAGGAAAGAAGGTATCAGCAATATTCCATATATGAGATAAAATTACACGTATAGGGGAACAACAAATCTCTAAAATCTAAAAGAATCGAGTTCGAACTGTCGACTTTCTTCACTGAGCTCTGAGTTTAACATTATTAATAAAGGAAAAAATTATAAATGTTTTTATGGCTCAAAAGATAAAAATTACAGGAAAAAAGCAACCATTATATGTATATATATATACATATATACATACGTATATATATATATATATATATATATATATATATATATATATATATATATATATATATATATATATAATATAGTGTGTGTGATTACTTATGAGTTTCATGTTATAGTTATATATGTATAAAAAAGTTTGTTAAAATATTTCTGCATGGTTTATTTTTTAAAACTTGGATGCTACTATCAATATTTGTAAAGTTTCATGTTATGTAACAACTTTTTTAACAATCTGGAAAGAGAGTTTCTCCCCCCTCTCCTCACCAGGCTTACCTTCATACAGAAACTGACAGAAACAGGATTACACTCGGTAGGGGTGGAGGATCGAACACCCTCCCTCTTCTGTGAAGAGAGATTGCCTGGAGCAGGCAAGTTCTTCTAATGGTGAAGACTGCAAGGGAAGTAAGCAAACAGACGGACCTCGATATTACACAGCAAGTCTTCGGATAATTCAACTAGGTGACACGTGTCTTATAACAGACCTTTTAACACCGACATGGAAATAACAATGATAAAGTGTATGAGCAGAGAGATGAGAAAAATATGTATTGTAAAATAAATATTTTTCACAAGTGGAAAAGTTTGAAATACGTCTTGAACAAAGTTTAACGAGTGACACCTTTAGTTGAGACCAAGCAGCGCAAATACCGGATAAAGCAAACCTATATATATATATATATATATATATATATATATATATATATATATATATATATATATATATATATATATATATAAACTTCACAGTAAGCGATGTAAAACTAATTACAGCATTTAATAACTTCTCAAGCGTAATCTTAGAAATAACATAATATCTATCAGTAAAATATAAAATAGTTTAAGAAAACAGCACAAAAAAATAATAATAAAAAAAAAAAAAAAAAAAATTGTAATTATTTAGAATATATAACAAGATTTCCATTACATACATAACAAACTAAAAGGAAGACGGTTGCATTATTAAACTAACTTGTGATAATTTAATCTAAATTGTTATATTTACTTTCACGCATTAATGTAATATGCAATAGCAATAATAATACTTTACTTATTTTTTTATTATTCAATATATATTATTATTGTATCTATATTATTTAAAATCTATCATGTATGACTACCCACTTTTTAAATTCGTGCAGGATGCAACAGAGCTGAATGTATCGTAGTATTCTGTAAGAACCATGTCGAAGTCTTAAATACTGTGAACAGACCAATAAAGGGAGGCAACAGCCTGATTCACAAATAAAAATTCACAAGAAACAAACTACTCTGACATATACGAGAATTTACAGATCCAGTAAAATTACCTGAGGCGATTTTCTCGACTCTTTTTTAACCAATAATATACAACAAACCACATAATATAGCCACTGAATACCTAATTAACAAACTTAAAGACAATATAAAACTAAGCACACCACCAGTGGAAACATACCAAAATAACAGTGCAAGAAATAGAAACTCTAGCCCTGGATTACCAACGGACTGGTGAAATATATTTATTAGACGCAGGGAAAACTTGGTAAACTCTAGACAAACAACCCTTTAACATCATTCTAAAATCTAAATTTATCAAATACAAAAATATGTTAACTAAATTAATAAGGAAGACAAAGATCTTCAGGATAAACTAGCAAAAACAAAACTAGATTAAGCTAAGATATGGAAAGTAGTAAACGTATTTTATGATTTAATAGAAAGAAATTTGTTGAGAATAAAATATTAAACATAACAAATGATAATGCGACTCATTATCACACCATAGAAATTGCAAATGAACTTTATTATTTCTTTGAAAATATAGGTAAAAACCTAGCCGAAGAAATTAAAATAAGAAATAATAAAAATCGGAAAAAACAAAAATACAGGGGACCTCAAACGTAGACGATTTCTTGACTGAATTTGAACCAACTACTAAAAATGAAATTAAGCAACACATTAACAGTTCGAAATCTGACACTTCCCCTGGCATTGACGAAATAAAAGCTCAATATTTAAAATCTACACAAATTGACTTAATAACTCCACTAACCTACATCTCTAGTTTATGTGTAAAACAGAGAATATTTCCAGATACTGAAAAAGGGTGTAATTACTCCACTACGCAAGCAGGGAGACAAAACTGACCCATCAAATTACCCATATAATTATTTTGCAATATATCTAAACTACTTGAAAATTTTATAAAAACTAGATTAATGAAGCATTTAAAACAAAATAGAACCATTTCCCCCAAATCAGTTTGGTTATATGGAAAATCTATCTATCAGCACATCTAACGCAGTTTACTGACAAACAGATTATGTTACCAAAGATTTAGATGTGGGTTACAAATCAATTGGATCAAGTGTGTTCTGCCTGTTATGCTATACGGAGTAGAGACCTGGGCTATGTCTGAAAAAATAGTTAAGAAGATGAGAGTAGCTCAGAGAATGATGCAAAGAAGTATGCTGAAAATAACAAGGAAGGACAGAAAGTCAAACACCTGGGTAAAAAATATGACTAAGCTGGAGGGTATCGGCGTAACTATGACAGAGAGGAAGTGGAACTGGGCAGGACACATTTCGAGAACCAAGGACGGTAGGGTGACGAAGGAGATGATATCCTAGTATCCTAGAGAATTTAGAAGATCAAAAGGGAGACCTAGTGTTAGATGGGACGAAGAAATGCGTAAGTGTTGCGGAGGAGTTACGTGGCAGCGAGTGGCAAATGAAAGACGCGAATGGAACCGGATGAAGAATGTATACTGCCAAGAATGGTTGAACAAGAATTAAATTCCACAAACAATAATAATAATAGCAGAAGATATTTAGTTTAATTTTATTAAAAAAAGTTTTATAATACAATGATTTTTTTATAGATACATATACAAACGTATATACAGTTATATTTGATTTAATAAATGTTAAATTATATTTAAAAAAAAAAAAAAAAACCTCAAACCCGTAACCGGGTACCACGGCTGCTGCCGATTTGGAACATAAAAATTAAGAAAAAAAAAATAAATGTACTAATGTTATGTGTATAACGTTCCAATAAATGGTTATTTATTTACAAATCAATGGTAGTTTTTATTGATTTAAAAAAGCATTTGATACTGTTTCCCATGAAAATTAACTTTACAAACTTAATTCAACAGGAATACGATGAAACATGTTTATTTTTTTAAAAAAGCTAACTCACTAACCGGAAATAGCAAGTAAAAATAGAAGGTACATTTACTAAGTCGGTTATTGTGCATTTTGGAACCCCCCAGGGAACGCTGATTCGTAAATAATTTGTTAAAATTAAAAAACAGTACTCGGAGGTTATTTCCTTTGTGGACGACACTCTGGTTTATTTCAGAGGAAAGAAGTCTTTCAAAAAGCTTCTAAAGGAATTACTGAAATACAATCCTGGTTCGACGACAACAACTTACTATCATTAAAATTGACTAAAACTAAGACCTGAATTTCTCACACGACATTCGAGGACAGCCCCCTCCCCTTAGTTCTGTAATATTAAGAGTAGACTCAATTAAATACCTTGGAGTAATCATAAATTGTCACTTAAACTGTAACCTACTCATCCACAGAATAGTTAAAGGGGTAAAAAAAACGTTTTACAGTTTTTTTTTTAGTTTTGTTCAAATACGAGAATTCGGCAACAAATCTACTATGGCAATATTATACCATTAGTAGAGACCATATTAAATTATCACTTGGGAAAGCGCCGCCGATACAACTCTAAAAATCAGTAACCATAGTTGAGAAAGCAATAATCAAAATAATCTTTAAAAAACCGGAAACTGGACTAAGAAAAAATTACACATTTAAAGTTTTAGGTAATATTAATTAAATAGTTTGGTTGTCATATCAGTATTGAAATAATTTTTAAAATGTTGACATAGATTAAATTAATAATAAAAAACTACTAATTTAGTAATTAGGAGAGTAATTTTTTAATGTTTGCCACCCTATAGGGGGAAAAATATAGAGATAGAAAAAACGTTACTAGTAAAATTTTATTATTTATCACCGTAGAATCCAAATCTGCGATAAATAAATATACACTCCAATTTGAAATTTTGAAGTTGGGTGGCCTGGCGGCAAAACGGGTGGTTGCCCCTAGTGCGTAATAATATGCAAACAAGTTTCACTTTGCTTGGTACAGTTCCCCTAAGTTTCATTAATTTATCTCTAACCGTTCAAAAGTAAAAGGGGGAGGGGACTTTTGGACCACCGTGTATGTGGGCTTCAGCAAGGGCCTAGGCTGATTGAATCTCTTCCCATCCTCTAAGCTAGAAGACACTAAAATACTAGAACCTCACAGTTTAGCATTTATGAGCTAATTTATCGCTTGCATTAACATTTATTTCATTCTATGAGTAATTTCTTCTTCGTGTAATTCTCAGACATGTAATTTTTTCCCAGTGTAATTATTTCTGTGTAATTTTTTCCTTTGTAATTCTATCTGTGTAATTTTTTCCTGGGTAATTCATTCCTGACACCTCCTCTACCACACATGCAGAAGAGATATAGAAACACCAGCCCATGTGCTTGTGTAACCCGGGATTTGGTGAGTGGAATAATATAACCTGGTTATATGTTGGATATATATTTATTGGTATATAATTGTGTCTGTGAGATTGATGTATGATGTGTACACCTCAAGAGCTAATCCATACGGCAAACTTATGCTCGGAGCGAAAACCTTCCAAGTGTAAAAATTTCTTATTTTTAGCCATAGAATCCAATTCTAGTCTAAAAAATGTGGCTTCCTATTCACTTTTCTTTTATTGTTTAAACTGCACACACTTTTGCAGAATACAGAAAATGTTCAGCATTTTTTCTGGAAGCGCATATTTGTAGCCATTATCGAACCCTGAAACCCAACCCTGATATATATATATATATATATATATATATATATATATATATATATATATATATATATATATATATATATATATATATATATATATATATATATATATATATATATATATATATATGACTTAATTTAGAAGCTAAAAGACAAAAATGTAACAGAAAAACTAAATGAAATCTTAGAGTTGACAGTGGATAACAGAGCCCCTGTGGGCAAGATTGGTACTAGGTAGGGTGATGTGAGCCATAGGATTGCAATCCAGCGGAAGAAAGAGGAACTAGCATCTTCACAATAAGAGATATGATACACACAGTTCACTTACATACAGTTCACTTATATTAGCTACGTCCGACTTCTTATTGACATCTTGTCTGATGTTGGAACAGATATATATACATATATATATATATATATATATATATATATATATATATATATATATATATATATATATATATATATATATATATGTATATGTATGAACAACATTTAGTTAGTTATAAAAAGTTATATTTTCAAAAGTTTGAGTTTTCAATTAGTTTTAATGACGATAAAAAAAAAGTTAATAAAAATTATAAAAGATTTTGATAAGAGGGTTGTTTTGAACTGATATATTGAAAGTTAGGATGGGTTTAGGGTAGATCAGAGGGAAACCTCCAGTCGAGTACCAAACCGCATGAGATAGCTGTGGCAGCAAGGGAGAAAAAAAAACATAAGTTAACCCGCGCTAACCAACTTTTCCCGGGCTTTCCCGCCAATCAAAACTCATTTCCCTCTTCCCTCTTGCCTGACCATCAATTTAACTTTACTGGTCTCCTTCGGCTGAGTCCCTTCCCTCTTCACATCGCTTCTCTAAACCGACTCCCTATCTTACTGTCTTTATTGAATTCTTCGGTTTTCTATCCGGAAAATGTTTCCTTTCTCAGTAGAAAATTAAGAAAAGAAAAAAAAGACTATATAAGAAAAACCCAATAGCAAGCCTAAAAAAAACGCTATTAATTTATAATATTAAAGAATACGGAGAAAATATTAAACAAGAGTTAGTTGCAAACTTCATTGTATAAACCTTATAATATTACTTGAATTTGTGTAACATTTAATCTAAGTTTTAATACCGATAAAATTAAAAAAAATACTTTAAAATGTAAATAAAATTCTTAAGTTACGTGTAATGTCATACAGAGGATTTTGTAGAAAGTTATCCTACAAAAGGTTCAAGGGAGAAAAAAATACATAGCAATATTTTAAAAAAAAAAAAATAATTGAGCAATCTCATGATAACTTAAGTTTTTGTTAACTAAGTTTTTGGATCAAACATTTCCTAAAGAATCAATGATTTTTAGTAACGTTATTATTGTACTTAGTTCATTTCTTATTATAATTTCAGCCGGGTGTTATAATTTGATCATGGCTATATACTCTAGGGTTTAGGTAGTATACGGAGGTTCAAATTCAGTTAAGACACTTAACATACCGCATAGGGAAAGGCACCGGACACCGCATTGAGGATGGAAGGAAAGGCGAAAATTGCAATACAGGATGGGCAAGGAGTGGTTGGTTCGCAGCTTGCCCACCTAATGGCCTTGGTTTTGTCTAAATGTTTTCTCCGAGGGTAAAGGCTGAACGGTCCTGCACTCACTCCTCCTCGTTCTTGATCCCCCGTCATCTAATAGAGATAAACACTCCTATCTCTCTCTTTCGTTCCTCCGGAATTAAACTAAAAGGCGGCCCGATTAAACGAAATGGCGGTACATTACGGAACGAAGGAAGCTTCTCTGCCGGGCCCCATTCTCTTGTCGGTCCCCTTTTCGCCTTCAAATTAGACTCCATTCAGTTTATATAACTCCACCAGCCCCGTGGGGCTGCCCTCTTCCCATTCAATAGCCCCGAAAAACACAAAAGTAACGTTATTTTATCAAGGTTTCCCTGCTAGTACCTTCTTCGCCCTCGTCGGTTTTTGCCTTCATTTCCTATCGTGAAAACCCAGAACATAACCTAAGAGCCAAGCTACTTCTTCTAAAAATACCACGCCTCGTTTTGTTGCATTTATAAAACAAAACATAATCAATTTATCATCCTAAGCTAAAAATAAAAAAATAGATTATTAGCGTTACAATTTTATTTTACCTTTTTACTTAGAAAGTTAAACCAAGTGAAATTTATCGGCAAATCTGCGAGGTTTACGGACAAAATGCTATGAGTGATTCAATGGTTAGAAGATGGGAGACTGTATAATGAAGGACGTGATTAAGTGCACGATGAAGAACGAAGTGGACGCCCGTCTTAGGATACTGATGAACTGGTTCGCGCAATTAAAGAGAAGCTTACGCAAAACCGCGCGCACAAGCGGCGCCATTTTCAATTAAGGCTGACACTATAATGAAGCACTACAAAGAACACGTCGGCAGCAGCGATCTGAAAATGGCGTACATTTCTTCTCCGTGAATCAGAGTAACTGCCGCGTATGCTCAGAACTGCGATTGCAGCGCTGCAGTGGATAGAAATAGAAACGAAACTTACTTTGTGGATATACCTCGTATTAGACTCATATCGATATGTTTGACACATATTATACATTATTCCATTTTGATAAATTTAATTAACTATTAAAATAGAATAATTTAACTCTTTCCCAAATAACACAATGCTAAATTAGTGATAATCCATTTCCTTACCACTACAGAGTGGTAAAGAGTAAATTCTGACTTCATTCAATATTAAGGCTTTTCAAATGATATACAACACAATATTAAAAACCAAAAAGAGTGGTCGGAAAAACGGGGAAAAGTTTACTCTCATGTTCTCAGCAAATAGGATGAACTAATGAAATAAAATATAATCAATTTAAAGAGCATTAGTAAGAGATTCAAGCGCCTAAATCAGAAATGAAATAGGTCAACAATTATAGCCATTCAAAGAGAAAAATCCTAACTCTGCGGGCTATGTTCGACAACCCATCCAAATTTCTTAAAAATCAGATGATTACTTTTAAAGATAAAGCTGTAAATAAATGTATGTTTGTGAGCATGTGGAAAAAAACAAATAAGCGCAGAAGGTTGAAATTTAAGTATTACCTATTAACTAAATTTCAATAAAATTGGACATGTAGTTTTTAAGATATGGTGGTTCGCTAAAATTGAGCGACAGACCGACAGACAGAAACGGGACCAATAATGTTCCCTAATATCTGAAACGGATTTCTGTCTTGGAATTTTTGAAATCGGAGATATAAAATATTTTCGTTCTTCAGAACGATCACATAGCTTTCGTTACCTTCGGTAAGCTCGGTAGCAAAAATTTAAGTTAAATTTATTTCAACAGATATTTTGAATCATAGCCCCATCTTGAATTTATTACGTTATATTACCTCAGCTTCCTGTGGACTCAGGATTTTGAAATTTGGAAAATAGAGTAATAGTGTCTTGAAAAGAATTTGTTTAATTTTGCTTCCGAGCTTACCGAAGGTAACGGAAGGATTGTGTTCACTTTTGAGAACGAAAAACTTTTATGCCTCCGATTTTAAAAATTCCAAGACAGAAATCCGTTTCAGACATCAGGGAACATATTTGGTCTCGTGTCTGTCTGTCGGTCTGTGTGTCCGCGAATTATGAAACGTGCGACGATTACTTGAGTAAATGTCAACCGATTTTGATGAAATTTGGTAGACATGTTTATTTTACCAATGCCCAGGACGAGTTCGTTGGAGAACCTTATCCGTCCAAGCGTTCACGAGCAACGCTCGCGTAAACGTGAACTTCAAATTTAAAATTGGAATTTTAGGTCGGAGAAAAAAATCTAACTTCATCTATTTAATGAGACAAACATTTTTTTCAAATACAATTTTTTAGTAAAACCAACAGCGACACCGCTATGAAGTGATAAAGATCGCTAAAACTACTTATAGTTTTTACACAATAAACAATAAAGTACATGATAGGATGCGAGGAAGCTATGTGCCACACTAATTGGCAGTATATTTTATCTATTTTAGCTATCTTGAATCTATGTTTTTTTCAATTATATCAGCCTCCAGTCCATCATTAAATGCTGAGATTAAGTGCATGGAATGATGGCACCTGAATCAGATAATTCAAGCTAATGCTGTTTCGATTAAAATCCACCATCTTAAAATCGGCCAGCCATTACAATACAGTAGAGCGTCGATTATCCGAACTAATGTTGTTTGGAGTGGTTCGGATAATCAAAATTCACTAAAAATTGTAAAAAATTAAAGGGAAAGATGTAAAAATAATCAACCACTGACGTTCGGATAATCGAAGCTCTACTTTATTTTTTAATTGATTTAGTCATATATTTATTTTAGATAAAATGTTAAAAAATAAACAATAAAAAATAATATACCTACTTGTACTAAAATACGAAATTATGTAGGTAACAATAAAGATATATTAATTATATTGTTTTAATTATTTTTCACACACAGCGCCAACTTCTAGACGGATAAGGCGCGCGAAGCGTGCCGATCCGGCTAGTTTAGTATAATTATAAATCTTAATACTTAAATATATCAATATTTTAAACTCAAATTAATTTAATTTGTCAACAGTAGATTTATTTAGACGGTAAAACTACATTTTGTCCATTTATTTTTTACTCAATAATTATTTATATGTTATTTAACAGTTTTCCAATGTTTTGTTTGTTGTATGACGCTTTCTTTTATTATAATGTAAATATTTAGATGATGTTTCTTAACGAAGGAGTGCTGACGTATATGAAAATGGTAGTATCCATATATTGAGTAAACTATATTCATATTAAATATCTTAACTTGATATTTGGTCAATAGGATGTGATACGGTGTGTTGAACTGTGAAATTTGACTTGAAGATAACGCTTGCAAAGATTTATGATTCAAAACCATTATAAAGTGGTGGTAACGTCGGTTGAGTATAGTAATATGTGCCAAAACCTTTGGGTGCAACCTGCCGCGAAATCTTCCAAAGTGAACACTTGGTGGATCCCCGCGAAATAGTCTTCCCTACTCCCGAGGAATTGAATCCATTGTCATTCGTCGCAGGTTCCCAACCAATTTCCTAAGATATAAGTACCGGAGTAGGGGAAGAAAATTATCTTCAGAACGAAGGAAGGAGGGGCATATTTTCGACGAAAGTTAACGCCTTGTTTACCCTTCGAATCGAGGAAGAGAGAAGAGACTAACTTACGTCGGAGGACGACATTATCCGGTTGAACAATTTAATGCCGTGTTTTTGAAGATTTCGCGATTTGCCGCCCTCGAGGTTAGTTGTTCAGGACTCTCGGCGTTAGAAAGGAATTGTTTTGAGAACCGTAGAGGGAGGATCACCCCGAATGAACTGCCGAAGGGCGAATTAATTACGTATTCCATTCATCTAGCTACTCCCGGAGCATCCTCAGTCCTTTCCTTCAAACCCGGGGAAAATCTGAAAGCGTCGTTTGCTACGAACATAGAGAGGGAGAAAGGTTTTATACAGAATTATCAGGGAAAACCCGACGAGCGGGTTGAAGCGAGATCCACAACAGTTCATTTATTCATTCCTCGACTAACAAACCTTGCTACGACTCCAGGCCCGACATTTTCAGCAGGAGAGGACAAAACGGTCTGAACTTCATAGCTAAAGCACCAGAGAGGGGGAGGGAGCAGTAGATTCACTTTAGCCTTGATTCCATTGAGCTTCAGCTAAATATCTGATAAATTAACTAGGCCTTACTTCCTCTGGCAAAAACCAACATCATAAATAACGAACCAAAATACGAACATTTTTTTTATTTATTCCTGCGTTAGTACAAGTCATGTAACCAAAAAACTGAATAGCGTGATGATATGACTTTCTATCATCTATGAGTTGACCTGTCGTCACAGGCTGCAACGTCAAATTAATAATGAATTTTTATCTTGGATTTTTATTTATTTTGTAAGTATGGGGCTATAAGATGTCTTCAAGTATTACCAAAAATCCGTTAGAAATAGAATGAGTAATGGACATTCAATGTTACCTAGACATTCAATATGGGCCTTAAGATAGCTTCAGGATTACCAGAAATACGCTGGAATGGACTTTTGAATGTACAATGGACTTGTGGATAATATTAGCTGAAGTAGACATACCTACAAATCAAGATAATGGGTAAAAGGATAACGAGAACATTCTGGTCTGTTTCATTTACGGAAGATTATTGGATATTTTTGGAAATAATAGGATTTTGATCTTTTGTCTAAATACAGGAGTTCGACTAATTCCGGTTTGGTTTTATTTGGCTTTTGAAAATGGAAATGGGTTAAATTTGTCAGTGATGATTTCAATCTATTGTGAACAAGCTTATTCTTAATTCTTCGTCTCCGTTTAGTTAAAGAAGTGGATAGTCAGCTTTCAGTCTAGATTTATTCCTAACTACTACTCTCAGCTGTATATGGGATGCTCATAGAAAGGATTTACCTTGATTAAATACAATATTATTTGTTAAATAGAGCAAACATAAATCTCCATTATCAGTATTCCATAAATGAAACTCAGTTTTTCAGTGTTTCGCAAAAACCTAATTGCTTATTAATATCCTCGTCTGTGTTTTTCTCCAATGTGTGATAAAGACTCATCATGAAAGAGGATTTGTTTGTGTGATAATGTTTTGTTATTGAACTACCTCTTTCATGGTGTTTGATAATGTTTCACAAAACCAAGAGGAATTGTTTTAGAAAAACAAAATGTGTTGATACACTAACATGTAACGTTGGTAAAGAAATTACTGTATTTTACTTTTCATCCATAAATAATAATTATTATTACGTATATGAAAAAGTAAAATTGAACAGTGTGTTTATTTTATTTTTTTAATTATTTTTTTTTTTTTAAATGAGTTGTCCCGATCAACACATTTTGTGTTACCGAATTGGGAATCCGGCCACTATACTTATCTACTCGATGTGATCATCAGTGTGAAACATATTTCACCCCTCTGGGATTCGATCTCATTAGACAAATCGGTGTTTTGTGGCGGAGTTGCGTGCACGCAAATCATCGAAAACAACAGTCCTCAATAAACATTGTTTTTACTGTTAAAAGTTTTAATTAGATTTTTAATTCCTTATTTTGATTTGTTATTTGTTTAGCAACCCAAGCGAGGATTAATTTATTTTATTTTAACGCTTACAAACCACCAAGTATAAATCGTCAACCTCTATATTCTGCATATCATCTTAATGTAATGTTATCTATCTACTTATATCTGGAATCGTACTTTTACCAGTATTTATTTCCTACATCATTCAAGTTTAAATTCATTACAATATGACATATCTCACACTAAAGAATGAATTTAGAATTTGGAATTATTTTATTATTTTATTATTGTATTAATATTATAGTCCAGGAGATAGCGTGCAAAAAATTGTCTGACTAACATCAAGCTAGAAATTTGTATACAAGTAAATCTTTTAGCGCCTTTTAAGAATATGTGGTCGACTAAGTTCCTCTGCGGGACATAGCTTGGCAATAGGCGTTTGAAAAAAACAAACCGGTGGATAGCGGCCATGCCTCACCAATTATGGTGGACAATGTGATTTTCATGATCCTGAGTACAGAATTAGTTAGTAGACCAAAAATCAAGTCGTTGTTATTTTCATACTTGATAGGTTAGTTATTCAAAATTATTAAAAATCAACGTGGTCGCCTGTTAAGGGACAAACAAACATCAACTTGATTTTCGGTCTACTAACTAATTCTGTACTCTGGATCATGAAAATCACATTGTCCACCATAATTAGTGAGTCATGGCCGCTCTCCACTGGTTTGATTTTTTCAAACGCCTATTCCCAAGCAATGTCCCGCAGACGAACTTAGCCGACCACTTATTGAAGCGAGCGTAGCGAGCTTCCTACATTTAACGAAATATGCTCCGTGTCTGTCTGTCTGTCTGTCTGTCAGTAACGTTTACGCGTGTGACGATAACTTGAGTAAAAGTTAACCGATTTAGTTGAAATTTGGTATACATGTTCCTCTTACTAATACTCAGGCTAAGTTCGTTGGACAGCGTGATCCGTCCATGAGTTCGCGCGCAACGCTCGCGTAAACGAGAGGTACAAAAATTAAATTGGAATTTCAGGACGGGAAAAGATTCTATCATCATCTACTCGATGAGACGAACATTTTTTTCAAATAACATTTTTTACTAAAACCAACAGCGACACCGCTATGACTTAATAAAGATCGCTAAAACTATTAAAGCGGACCTAAACGTTTATAATAGAGAAAACAACCTTTTTACCGATATCTTACGTTCTAACGAAACGATTTTAATAAAACTTCATATACACCATCTAATGCACAATTGAAACAGGTATGCAAAATTTCAACTTGATACAAGCAAAATTCTTTGCGTAGTGACGAGATACATTTATAATAATTGTTTAAAAGCTACCGCGGGTGGTGAAGATTGTTATAGTCGTATAGTGTATGGTTTGTTTAGGAAGTAAAGCTTCGTACCGAGTACCCCCACTCTTCCCTAAACTACCCTCTTCCAGTTATCTTCAACTATGACATTCATCATGATTAATAAATTTCAATATTCAGTATTTCATTGCAATACGCTCGCTTCAATGATAGAGCCACGCGATGCCTAGTTCTTAAAAGGCGCTAAAAGATTTACTGGTATACAAATTTCCAGCTTGATGTTAGAAAGACACTTTTTTGCACGCTATCTCCTGGACTATTAGGTTCCTAATTAATAATTTCTTGTCAACGAAATATACCGTAATGGGGAATATAATCAATTAAAAGTTTCATTTTTTTTCAGAATTCAATTTTTCAATTAAAAATGTTTCTTTTTTCACAATTCAATATATACAAAATTAATTTAAGCAACATAGTTAATCGGCCACCATGGTGGCTAGGATTAATAAAGAGACCCTTAGCTAACGCTGTCCTTATTTGTAAAATAAGGTGAGCTTACATTTAAAATTATTGAGGTGCCCTAACAATCCCCAATTTGGGAGAGAGGGATAAAGTTGCCCCATTCTATAAAAAGCTAGATGTTTTGTAAATGTTTCATGAGTTTTTCTCTGCTAATACACTAAAAAGTTATTAAGGTGTCTCGACACTTTTGACAAACCCTGTTTATGAAGTAAAAAAAAATCTATGATATGCGCCTATAGAGTAAACAAAATGAGTAAAACAGATGAGGGTAAAGGTTATATAAAACTGGTTATATAAAACTGTCCTATATATATATATATATATATATATATATATATATATATATATATATATATATATATATATATATATATATATATATATATATAGGACAGTTTTAATAGAACAAAAATGACCCAAGATGAACAGGAAAAAGGTATATATGCCCTATGCAATTCTCAATAGTTTTCGAGATATTGATTTTTTCTCAAATAAACTTCGTAGTAACTCAAAATCAAAAAAGGTTATTTTTTGCGATTTTAGAATTGCGGTTTTCACCATTAGCAAGAGCATTAAAATTACTTACAATATAACCCACGTATTACATTTAAATAAAATCGTACACTCATTTACAATGTAAAATTAGAGTAGTTTAAAAAATTGTTTCTATTAAAAACACTGTTAAAATAATAATTAATTAAAATAATTAAAATTAAATAAATAATTAATTAAAATAATAATTAATAATATTAATAATAATAATAATATATTAAAAAACACTTATGCTCTACATGTAATCTGGAAGAAGACCTTGAACACATAATAATGTTTTGTAAAAAATATTCTGGTCAAAGAGAGAGAAAAAAAAGAGAGATTTTAATTCAAAATCTATAGAATTACCATTTAATTATTTATCAATTTTATGTAGTAGATCTCCTCCTTTATATCAAATGCTGTATTCCTTCCTAAAGAGTGTAAAAGTTAGTATTTTAGAATCATTTGTTATAATGAAATCATGGCTGTATGGCCGATATGTAGCCAATGCCAAAAAAAACAAAAAAAAAAAAAAAAACACTGTTTATATATATATATATATGTGTGTGTGTGTGTGTGGGTGGGAGAGGGAGATAGAGAGAGTGAATTGAATTTATATTCATTGAAATTACCAGTCTGGGATTCCAACTCACTAGATAATATATATTGGTGTTTAATCATAAGTTTGAGGCGAAATTATGAGTCTTCTGACCATTCCGTTGAATACTATTTATCTACATGATAAAAATAAATAATATATTAATTTTCCCGGATGATTGAGTAAACGTTAGAAATAATAATTAAGTCAGTAATATAATTATTGCTTGGTTAATAATTTAAACTAAATATTATAAAGTACAATAAACCCTTTCATTAAGTAATGTGCAAATAATCTAGAGGACAAAGAAAACAAATTGTGCAGTCTGTGTGTACTCAAAGGGTGTTTTTCTTTTTTCAATAATTTTAATAACTCGAAACTCTTCAGTACACTTCCACTGTAGTGGATATCAGGTAAATGCTTTTACATGTCTGCCTCTCTAGCGAAGGCAACCTCGCTAAGGACTGAGTTAAATGAAACGCTGGACTGGGCACAACCGTACCATGAAAAGAGCTTCGACTAAATTAAATGGATGTTGAAGAGAAAAAGCAGGGACAAGTACTAATACAGAGATGGATGGTAAATACAACATGATGGTAATGTTCATACACATTTCTCTTTCTAATTATATATTTATTTGTATGCATAAATATCTTTATCATAGGACAGAAATGGATAATTCGTGGCAGTTTTCATTCTCTCATATTATTCTCTATTTGAAGTGACTCAGTTTTAAAGCGAAGTCTCTTGTGCCTTCTGTACCAGGATTAATTAAATTATAATGCAAATACACAGCTTCGTCTAAAGTTATATGCTTTGAGGTTGTTTTTTTTTTGTTTAAGAATAGCCCACTGTACATTTTAAAACAAATATTATTTCTCAAAAATTTACAATAAAAGGGCAGATTATAGTTTATTTTTCGAAAAAGTATAATAAACCTTAATTACACCACACAGACTTTAAGTAAGCCGTTTAAGTAAAAAAAAATTTGTATTAAAAAAGGGAAATATTTTTGAGCTTCTATAATAATAATTAATATTAATTACTATTAATCAATAAATAATAATTAATATCCAGCTGATTTTTTGAAGATACATTATTTGAACCCTATAAGTCAACATTTTAATATTGTCTGACGCAGAACTTTTTCCGATTTTTCAGTCTGACGCGTCAAAGTTATAGGGTTCAAATAATGATAAACGCCCCAAAACCAAATAAAACCACAGAGGAAAACGGTGTCAGGCTTGGCCTAAACAAGCCATACAAAGTAGTTTTGAAAGAGTATGTATAATTGACTTTTTTGCCGATGGGCACCCTGACTATGATTCTTCGAATTAATTTAAAAAAAAATTATTTCGGTATGCAACACTACAGCGGCAGAAGCTAATTACGGTGTGCAGTCAGATTTACCATCAGATTTTATGACAGATGCCCAACCTTCACAAACCAATCAGACCTACCAAGTTTTGTAGAAAGACTGCGGCAAGCTATGGTGGGGATTAAACCGGTAGTGACAAAGCATCACGTGTCCCCAATATTCGTTCACCGAGACCTAAAGACATGTTCACATGTATTAATCAGACACGATGCCGTCAAAAAACCATTGCAGCCATGATGATGGACCGTTTGCTGTGATTAACCGAAGTGAGAAATGTTTCAAGATACTGACTGAAAGAGGTGAAGTGACTGTTTCAGTTGACAGACTTAAGCCAACTTACTTAATCAACGATAGCGAAAATGAACAAGCTAAGGAACATAATCCACCAGAGCCCAGCAATTCACGCACAACCCCATCTAGTGCAACAAAAGATATGAAGAACACAAGTGGAAGAAAAGTGCGATTTCAACAAAGGTGCTGATCGTTGACACTGGGAGGGGAGTATGTGGCAACTCTGACTGCCGCGATGTTTTGACAGGACCGTGTCACCTCAAAGTAGATATATATTGATAATTGTTCCATGTTTTTATTCTTGTATTTTGTGAGATATTAAAAATGTATTGAATCTTTATCAAGTTTCCACAGTATATTTGTAAATAGGGAAATATATTGATGTCGATTAACTCGACTTGGTTGACAACGTTGGTCAAGTTGAGATTGATTTGTATAAATGGAATAAAAGTAGTTGTGTTCTTACTGTAAAACATCTTATTTATCTATTTATTACGCCGGTTTACATTGGTGGCAGTGGTTCAAGATGGGACCAAAGAAAGTGAAGAAGAAATCGCGCATGGAATCAGATTTTGAGGAGAAGCTAAGACTACGCAGACAGTCCACGGGAAATTCCGATCAAGATAAACCAAAGCTTGTAAGCACCTCTCCAGTTGAAAGGCGTATGAACCCCCTGTTAGCCCCTAAAGAGTCCGATGGTAGTGGGAACTGAGATGATTATGTAAATTGTTTTATCTACAATTGATACGAAATATAAACATTGTATCTCTGTTTAGATGAGTAGAAAGTGATTCTTTACGTACTTGTATTCATTGCGCATGCGCATCTCATAGTTCTGAAGAATTCCTCTTCTTTGATACGAACTTACATACAGCAAGTTTATTTTTTTCTGTATTTATTATTTAAATCTAACAATCGTAGATAAAGCACGGTACGTAACTCGAGCGAAAACGGTATTTTGCTATTCTCGTGTGGTTTTACTACCCTCGCTATCGCTCGGGTGCAAACTCCACACTCGCATGCAAAATGCTACTTTTCGCACTCGACGCGTAATGTACTATTACTAGGGTTTCAAAAATAAACAATATTAATATAAACAAATGGTCTGACAGTGAAAGTATTTAATTTTTTAGGGATTTCAATGATATTAATAGCAGGAAAAATTTACAGTAGAGTTTATAGCAGCGAGGAATATAATTTTTAAAAACTCTGTGGAAGGATCAGGTATGCCACTCACCCACCGGAAAAAACTGAACTTGAAAAAAGGTGTGGAGGCAGAGACAATTGGATAAGGAGTCGTTTAGGGACCTAGGGACTAATCTCAAAATAATGGTAGTGCTAGCTTATCCTAGGTTGGATAAAGATGCTAGGGAGGAAATGGTTTTGAACCAGTTAATGGATGCTATAGAAACAGTCAGATTAGACTTGACTTTAGGAAAGCTAAGCCAAAATATTTGGAGAATGCTATACGCCTGGCCCAAGAGTATCAAACAATCAATAAAATAGAGAGAATAAAATAGGAATTAGCTAACATTTTAGTAGATGGAATTCAAAAGAGCCTTAGCGAACATATAGAGGCAATTAAGAATATTAACACAGTACTACAAGACCAAAAAGTGGTTCGTGGGGAAGCGCGTGGCCAACAGCGTGGCAAGGAATGGAATAGACGTACATATTTAAAAAAAAACCAAAAAACTATTGACTTCGCCGATTAAGTAACAGGTCGAAAGTTGTTAAATTGTAAAAAGGAACATATTAAAAAAAAAAAACGAAGTCAACCGGACACTTAGTGTATAGGTAGTGTAATAGGTGGGTGTTCATGTGCACATTTACCCAATGAAATTTCAAATAATGCGGTTGTCGTAGTATGTTATTAGAGGTGGCAGCGAATCAGCTGGGACTCTATGTCCCTCACATGGGCTACCACCCCTGGTGACGTGATCGTTCACCCTTCCCTAACCTGTCACGCAGATCCTAATGTAATTAAGCAACTGAGGCGTTGAAGTGGACAAATGGTCGTTATCAACTCCACTGTTTTCTTTAGTATCGTGAATGTAAATTATGCATGCACAAAGTCCTATTTCATTGATCAAATATGTTTTATTGGGAAGGTTTCAAATTAAAATGTAATAATCATCTCCTAGCTTTAATATTTGACATATTTTAAATAAATATCTAAGAATAATTTTATAACACAAATAGTTCTAATTATTTTCAGTTTACGGATGATGAATTAAAATATAATTATTTTAAATCAAACACTACGGCACAATGTAACCCTCAATAAAATTTAAAATCATTAAACGCAACCTTTCATAAAAAAGAATATTGTGTTCTTGTAGTTACGTAAAACCGTTCAAAAGTTATGTGGAAGTGAAAAAAAAAAAAAAGTTCCTTATCAAATTTCATTATTAGAAATAGTCAGATGACGCCGATGGAATTAACTGCTATCAATTCTATTTATTCTTCACCTTCAGGTGACACAAAATATTCTACAAAAATAAATGTGAATTACGATAACTTCTGGCCCAATTATTTACCACCTTATTATTTAGTCATAAAGTGACCCCGGTGGCTCAAGTTCGGCAACAGTTGACTTTTAATCATTGAAGTTAAGCAGCATTGGGCGTGGCCAGTAGTTGGATGGGTTACCGCTACTTCTGACCACAGCGCTGGGTTCGTTTCCCATACCGGACCCCCATAATGTCCTCCCAGCATTGCATAAACAAATGAGGAACTGATGGAAAGATTTAGCACCACCAGGTTTCATCCTGGAAAACCATTTTCGATAGACTCATAGAGGTTTGATAAAAATCGAACAAACTTAACCAGAGTTGAGAAGATGTGCAACCAACACACAACAACACACACACAACGTGAAACACAACGACACTACAACGTGAAAGGTTTGGTTGTCTGGTATCAATCCACTATAGAACCCACTTCATGGTCTACGTCTTCGGGCGTAAGATCCCCGATTTTTATTTGAAAAAAGAAAAAAAAATCATCAAAAGCGACATGATAGATAATAATACTATCCTATAAAAACAATGATTATTATAAATCCTTTATATTAATGCATTTTTGATACGTGGGGGTAAATATTGATAATCCTTTATTTTAATTTTAAAAAAAAGTAAAATAATTCAATAGTTCAGACAATTTTATGAATTAATAAAATAATTGGTTTAACGCTTCTCAAAACTAAATATATTTCGCCCTCTCTCAGGGCACATTCATTACAAACGGCGAGAATACAATTAACTTTTCACGTCTTGAACATAAATGATAAAAAAAACATTAGAAATATATATTCCTTCGTCAAACGATAAATAATTTAAATAATATCAGTCGCCAGTATTAAAATAAAACTAACATAGATAAATAAAAAAATAAAAAAAATATTCTAACCACAAACAAGCTACGAAAATTAACGGTAACCCACTTATATTAATTAGATTAGAGAAAAAGCTAGTAAAAACTAAAATAAATTAAGATTTAAAAGTTTTCATAAATAGAAAAAAAGATAAAATTGTAATAATATCACAAATTTATCTATAGACAAAAAAATTATATTAGTAACCTTATCAAATAATAAGCTATGGAGTGTTATATTAATTTGATAAGTTTATAAATTGCCATCAAGAAACATTTAAATTATTTTATCTACTCGCGGCAGCAAAATTAAACATTACTTAACTGTTTTTAGGCTAGAAAGTACTATTTCCCTGATATGTCATTAAAATATTTAAAACAGGCAGGAAAGTAGTTAAAACAGTCAGGAAAATACTTTCTCTGCCTAGGCAGGGAAATATTTCCCTGCCTAGGCAGAGAAAGTAACAGTGTTTACCACTGCGTGTCATAACCTCTTATTTTGGCAAGAACAGTTTATACTATTATCTCTATCTTATAACATTATATTATATTTTAGTTAAATAAGTAATATTTAATAAATAAACGTTTTAATAATAAAATAATTTGTTTATATTTGTTGATTCTGTTAAATAAGTTCAATGATTAGTAGATCTTTAATTAAAAAAATAGTAGTCACTGACAATACTGTAGCATCATGTAAACATTGAACATCCATATTATTTTTATTATTGAAGTCATTCTAGATTAGACTAGGTACTTTTCTTGATTTATCCTAGTAACTTCTTTTAAGCAATAGAAGATATCTTTAACACTTTTATTAATTTTTTAGTAAAAATATAAATACATATTTTATATTGCGTGCATTATTCATTCAGAAGTTATGTGTGTTATAAACGAGTGTTTTGTATTTTGTTGAATTTTCACTTATTGATATTATTCCCAAGTTTCTTATTTGAACATTAATTTTAGTTAATACATAATATGTTATTATCTTTATTAATATAACACATAGTTATTAACTATGTTATATTAATAAAGATAATATTTTAGCAGCTTCATTTTTCTCCCGCAAGTGGATAAAATATTGTATGCAACAAGGCAGCAAAGGAAACATTTCTGCCTCGTTAATTCATTGCCTGCCGAGGCGAAGCCGAGGCAGTCCAATAGGTAAATTACCTGCCTCGGCTTCGCCTCGGCAGTTAATTGTCATAGCCTGTCCTCGCCTTTGGCTCGGAGGCTAATCTAATCACTCGTCAGTAAAATTCCATTTTGCTGCCTAGTTACATAAATAACTATTACTATACGAGATTATCCAGATTCTATCCCTCCCACTTATTTCTATACCTCCTCCTCTTTGATAAAAAAAATTGCAAATATAAAGGGTATTCATTTCTTTGACTCCGTATTCATTACTTGTACCACGTACCCTTCTGTACCAAAATTTAAAATTCGAAAATCCCTTGCTTTGAATGTCAAGTGTGCAAATTTTCATCGAGATCGGACTAAAACTTTTTTTATAAAGAACATACACACATACATACGTTGACTTTTAGGTATACTTTTCTTTTTTATCCCCCTAAATGTACATAACAAATATTACTTTTCTCTTAAAGAGCTTTTCAGCGATATGCATCATGAAGGTTATCCATTACTTTGTCATTTGTACCCCGTACCCCTGTGTACAAAATGTTAATTTCGTAATCTCATGTAGGCAGTGACCTTCACCTTGTTAAAAAGGAAAAGTGTAAATCAAATTATAATTATTATTTACTACGGGAAAACAGACAGTGAAAAATACACTCCAGCGCCGGGATTTGAACCACGGGTCTCCTGTTCTCTCTCTCCCTGTTTCCCGTAGTAAATAATAATTATAATTTGATTTAAATTAAAATTTAAACTTTCCGTAGTATGAATACTACCAAAAACTTAAAAAAGGAAAAGTGTGTAAATATTCATCAAATTGGGTTAAAACTGTAGATTTGAATAAAAGACATACCCTCATACAGACACTCTTCTATTTATATAAGATATAGCTAAATTTTTCCATTTTACCCCCCCTATCAAATGAAATATGACAAAACTGTATATAACAACAATTACTGTACTCTTAAAGAGCATTTCAACGATATGCATCATGAAGGGTATTCATTAATTTGATCCCGTATTCATTACTTCTACCCCGTACCCCTGTGTAACAAAATTAAAATTTCGAAAATGCATGTAGGCAGTGAATTTACCCTTGCTTTGGTCAAGTGTGCAAATTTTCATCGAGATCGGACTAAAACTGTAGATTTTTGGAACGAAGTTCCTTATGGCACGTTCTGGAGCCCGGGAATGAATCCGAAAAAAACGACCAAAATCACCGTCACAAAATAACCATCACAAAATAGCCGTCACAAAATCACCGTTACAAAATCACCATCACGCAAAATCCGTCACGAAATCTACAGATGACAATAACTTGAGTAAAAAATCACCGAGTTAGATGAAATTTGGTACACATGTTCATTTTATTAATGCCCAGGCTGAGTTCGTCGGAAAACGTTATCCGCCCAAGCGTTCACAAGCAACGCTCGCGTAAACGCAAGCTTTAAAAGACGGGAAAAAGTGTTGTTAAGGAAGCCTGTTACTTGACTTGTTTTGATTATTTTTGTTATATATGTAAAAAATGTCACTGTTTTTTAAATAAATATTTTTTTATTTATTTATTTCCATTCATTGCCAACAATACAGTACAATTTTATAATAATATAATTTTTCTATTTTACATTTGTTAGGCAAATCGGCTTTTGGCCGTGGATCCTAGTAGAGGAAACGGAGTTGCCCTTTATACAGAACTATCTGTATCATATAATATATAATTAGTAAAAATTAAATTAACAAATATACAAGTACTTTCATTAACCTGAGAATTAATACTCTTTATTGTTATAATTATTATTATTATTTGATTATTATAATATTTATTTATTTACTTCTATAATTCTGGTGCATACGCATGTTAATATGTACAATGTACATGCTTACTCATACAAATGCAACCATATGTACTCAAAATGCCTTAACACAAACTTTAAATAACAAAATATATATTGAATTAAAATACATTTAAAACTAACAATACATAGCAAAACTATATGCAACTAACAATATATTATATAACTAACATTATATAAAACTAACAATATACTAGGCATCGCGTTGCTCTATCATTGAAGCGAGCGTATTGCAATGAAATACTGAATATTGAAATTTATTAATCATGATGAATGTCATAGTTGAAGATAAGTAGAAGAGGGTAGTGTAGGGAAGAGTGGGGGTACTCGGTACAAAGCTTTACTTCCTAAACAAACCATACACTATACGACTATAACTATCTTCATCACCCGCGGTAGCTTTTAAACAATTATTATAAATGTATCTCGTCACTACGCAAAGAATTTTGCTTGTATCAAGTTGAAATTTTGCATACCTGTTTCAATTGTGCATTAGATGGTGTATATGAAGTTTTATTAAAATCGTTTCGTTAGAACGTAAGATATCGGTAAAAAGGTTGTTTTCTCTATTATAAACGTTTAGGTCCGCTTTAATAGTTTTAGCGATCTTTATTAAGTCATAGCGGTGTCGCTGTTGGTTTTAGTAAAAAATGTTATTTGAAAAAAATGTTCGTCTCATCGAGTAGATGATGATAGAATCTTTTCCCGTCCTGAAATTCCAATTTAATTTTTGTACCTCTCGTTTACGCGAGCGTTGCGCGCGAACTCATGAACGGATCACGCTGTCCAACGAACTTAGCCTGAGTATTAGTAAGAGGAACATGTATACCAAATTTCAACTAAATCGGTCAACTTTTACTCAAGTTATCGTCACACGCGTAAACGTTACTGACAGACAGACAGACAGACAGACAGACAGACAGACAGACAGACACGGAGCATATTTCGTTGAATGTAGGAAGCTCGCTACGCTCGCTTCAATAAAACTAACAATATATAAAACTAACAATATTTAAAAGTAACAATATACAAAAATAATAATTTATTTAAAAAAAAATGCATGTAAAATTTCACCCTGATGTAAGCAGAAGCTGTAGAGTAGGGAAGAAATATATTTTATAATATTTTAAATTAATTGGCCGGGTAGGTAGAAAACAGTCCTATTTCAATCCAAACTCCTTTAACAAACATACTCTTTCACTATAAACTCATGATGATCAACTTTTTTCTTGTATTTAATATATATTTATAGTAAGAAGCTTGCTTTAATTATACAAATAATGATTTTCTTTTAATTTTGCCTTAACTCTGCCATGTACAAACAGTTCGGTACTTTTAATTTTGTCTCATTTCTAACTCCGCCATGTATAAGTAGTTAACAATGTATACGTACTTAGCAGTGTGATTTTAAAATTTATATTTAATGAAAAATGTAAGGAACTTCGTTCCTACCGGGTGTCCCGCGACACCACACGTATTTTATATAGAACATAGACACACACACGTTGACTTTTATATATACATAGAAATAACCAGCGGAGGAGCAACGTCTTGGTGTAAAGGAGAGATCAACAGAGAGTTCATAGTTTCCATTAATTGAAGCGAGCGTAAGCGAGCTTCTTACATTCAACAAACTATGCATCTTGTCTGTCTGTCTGTCTGTCAGTAACGTTCACGCGTGTGACGATAACTTGAGTAAAAATTGACCGACTTAGTTGAAATTGGGTATGCATGATCCTCTTGCTAATACTCAGGCTAAGTTCGTTGGACAGCGTGATCCGTCCAACAGCGCCGGAACTAGCCGTGTGCATGGGGTCGGCCGCACACGGGCCTCGGAGTAAGGGGGGCCTCACTTCCGCTCGGCCAGTATAAAAAAACAAAAAATAAATAATAAAATTAATAAAAAATAAAGAATAAAGAATAATTTTACTAAAAAGGTGAAGTTATAGTTTATATTTTATATATTACCATTGTTATTATTAATATAATTTTTATGTGGTAGGCATCTATATTATTTTCACATAATAATTATAATTATTATTATCATTCTTTGAGACAATTGATGTGCTTATTAAGATAATATTATTAATATAAAAAATTGACTTACAACATGACGTGATTTTTTTATATTTGGGTATTTTAGACTGTTGATGTTTTGTATTATCCTGTATATGTTTCATCAAAATGTAACTATCTTTACTAAGTTTTTAAATTAATTATAAATTTTTAACTTGTGAAACATGCCTACACAGGGGCCACCTAGTAGTAGTAGTCTAGTACTTTCTACTAGGACGGGTAGGACGAACCACTTGTTCGAACCTTGCAATTAGGCCATCATTCAGGCCCTTTTTACGCCCCGCGGTAGAGAGTTCCAGCCACTTCACACATCATACATATGTACATTTGTACCGCCGAAGCGAGTATGATGTGATCAATAGTGAGCCATATAAATCAGAGTAAATAAATCAGAGTGTCACGGCGAGGAATCGAATCCTGTCTCGTTCCACTCGAGATTCAGTGATGGCCGAGCAGACGTGGTTTAACTCACACGGCTACGCTAGCTCCCTCTAGGGGCCACCTAACTCCGGAATCTATTGCAGGAAGAAAGACGTGGTTTGCTGGGTTCTATGTTAACTTAAAATGCGCTTACCTTACAGAAAAAATGCTAAGCACTTTGAGCGCTAAATGCTCTGCAGCAGTACTTAAAATATGAAAAAAGTTATAGAAGACATATTTTTAAGGCTAAAGTTAGATTCTATGGCTTTAAAGAAGAACTTTTTACTCTTGGCATTTTTTCTCCAAGAATTAAAGTTTCAAAATATGAGTATTCAACTCAAGCCTAACAGCTAAAATAATGGATCTAAGAAAAAAAAAAAAATAAAGTGTTCTTATTTTGAGCCATAAACTCAAAATCCATTCTTTTGTATTAATTACATACAAGCGCTCTTTTTACTTTCTCATATAAAGAGAAAGTAATGTGATGGCGCGAAAATTCGATTTTGAGATTTTGATGGATTTACACGTTTTAAGGTCCCCTGAGTCCAAAAAAGTGGTTTTTAAAAAATGTCTGTCCGTCTTCTGTCGTCTGTCGTCTGTGCAGACGCCTGGAGCCTAAACTACTGGGCTGATTTTGACGAAATTTGGCATACCCCGAGGCGAAATCGAGAAATGAATTTTAGCTCTAAATTTGGGGGCGCTACCCCCCAAAAACTCTGAAAAAACATGAAAACATTTTTTTTTTCTCGAAAACGGTTCCGACGATTTTGATTAAAAATTCCTAAAATGTAGTCCATTTGAATACGGATCCAACAATATAATCCATTTTCCGGGAAAAATCTAGTTCCTGAGAAATTATCTTAAAACGTGGACGAAGAGAGCCCGGGTTCGATTCCCCGCCCAGGAGAAGTTATTTTTATGATAAATTTTGATGAAATGTTCAATAATATTTAAATGTACATTTGAAAACCAATATATGGAAACACTGGGCTAAGTAATTATAAACTCGTATATGAGAAAGTTTGTGATGATCAAGTGTTATTCCTTTGTCCCAAGATCCATTAGAATAAATATCCCTTCGTCGTAACAGTAATTTAGACTAAGGAATACATATATGCTTAACTGTATAATGTTCCTTTGGTGAAATAACTATTTACACAAAGGGATATAGGGGGAAGCTAAAGTAAGAAAGTACCATTACAGGCAACTTTTTTTGCTCTTTTACTTTCCATATAAAGAGAAAGTACTGTAATGGCGCGAAAATTCAATTTTGATGGATTTATACGTTTTGAGGTCCCCAAAAAAGTAGTTTTTTTTTTTTTTTAAATGTCTGTCGTCTGTCTGTGCAGCAGACACCTGAAGCCTAAACTACTGGGCCGATTTTGACGAAATTCGGCATACATGTTCAGAAAAATCATACCCCTAGAAGAAAGTAATTTTACCTTCAAATTTTGGCGCGCTACTCCTTAAAAACTATGAAAAAAGTGAAAAAGTATTTCTTAAAAACGGTTCCGTCGATTTTGATTAAAATATTCTAAAATGTAGTCCATTTAAATACGAATTTAATTTATTTTGTTTTTTTTTTATCATAAAATAATGTTTTTTGTTGCAATTTATTACAAATCTTATGTGTATCCTGAAAAAAGAGGCGACAAAAATATTTGGTCATCTTGAAGGGAGGGGAGGGGGGGGGGGGGGGGGCCTCGAAAGAAATCTTGCACACGGGCCTCAGCAGGTCTAGTTCCGTCTCTGCCGTCCAAGAGTTCGCGCGAAACGCTCGCGTGAACGAGAGGTTCAAAAACTAAATTGGAATTTCAGGACAGGAAAAGATTCTATCATCATCTATTCGATAAGACGAACTTTCTGTCTGTCTGTCGGTCTGTGTGTCCGCGAATTATGAAACGTGTGACGATAACTTGAGTAAATGTCGACCGATTTTGATAAAATTTGGTAGACATGTTCATTTTACCAATGCCCAGAACGAGTTCGTTGGACAACGTTATCCGTCGAAGCGTTCACGAGCAACACTCGCGTAAACGTGAACTTCAAATTTAAAATTGGTATTTTAGGTCAGGAAAAAATCTATCTTCATCTATTCTATGAGACAAACATTTTTTTCAAATACAATTTTTCAGTAAAACCAACAGCGACACCGCTATGAAGTGTTAAAGATCGCTAAAACTATTAATAGTTTTTACACAATAAACAATATAACAATAAAATAATATAACATAATGATAATATAACAATAAAATACATATTAGTGTCAGGATGTGAGGAAGCTATGTGCCACACTAATTGGCAGTCTATTTGTTATTTATATTAAAAAAAAGAAATGAACAAAGCTGAGGCACACTTATGCCCTACATGTAATCTAAGAATAATAACCTTGAACTTCAAATAATGTTATGCTGTAAGTATTCTGGCAAACGAGAGACACTTTTAAATAATATTTTTAATTCAAAATCTATAGAATTTCCATTATAGAATTTCCATTAAACTATTTATCAATTTTATCTAGTAGATCCTCTCCTTAATACTATATGTGGTATTCATTTCTAAATAATACACATTTTAGCATTTAAGAAACCTATACTTTAATGAAGTTATGGCTGTACTATCTTTTGTTTTGGCATAGGATATACAAAAAAAAAAATATATATTCTACAATAATTGCTTGAAAAAGTGGTTGTGTATTATAACATGCAAAAGATTCTTTTTTATAAATGATTGATGAGGGCAAAATTGGTGTATGTTAGTTTAGATTAAATATTATTTATAGGATAAAATCTAAAGCGCTGTCGAAGAAAGTTACAAAGACTTGTTGTTAGACATCAAGTCCTTGCTTGGGTGTAATTTCTACAGCATCCCTCTCCTGCCTCTAGGGCGAGGATTGCCGTAAAGTTTTGTAATCAAAAGGTTAGGGTAGAGGAACTAGTCAAAGTCTTCAGGTAAAGTCAAGGGATGAATACAAGGTGACATTATTGTCTCAAGATGCCAGGAGTCGGCACACTGACAAACATCAACATATTAGACAAAAGTCGAAGTTTGGACTTAGTCAAGCTCATAGTACAATGAAGCAGACACTGAGAACAACGTAGCCACGGCGCTCCCAGCAATCAGCATTAACCTGGCAAGCATACAAAGACCTGGCCCCGCCATCACATGATAATACGACAAACATTGACTAACTCTCTGCCCGCGATAGACTCGCACCTCTGGCACAATATTCAGATTCCAAACCTCACTCTGCTTAGATATACATCTAGCTGTTAACTCTAATAAACCTTATAAAATTAAATAGTATTAGCTCTTCTACTTATCCTTATATTAATATATTGTTTAAATAAACAGAAGACACTATTAAACATCTTCATGTTTTATCAAAGCACACGAGTGAACCAAGATGATATAATAATACCGAGACTGCTTGAAATCTCTTTATACAATAAATCTGCTGAAATTACATTATAATTAAATAAATATGTCACAGGCATATTTAATGAATTCACAACGTCTTTTGAATAAAATTATAATAACTTTTAATTATGTCCTGACAAAAAAATCAGTTATTACCGATAATTTACTCAATATCCAACCCATTTATTTGGCTATGGCTTAGCCTACATAATAATGCAATATATCAACACAATGATACATGGTCACTGGTTTCTAGCACGAGCCCTGCGCGGAGTTATAAGGCTGGTATAAAATAAACGATAATTAAATATAAACTAAAAACAATAATATAAAAGACAAAACTGGATGCAATTCAGAGGAGGGGGTTTAGGAAATATAAGCGGATAATATCACTAGGAAATATATTGATTTAAATTTAGGATACACGAAATATTTACCTTATGATTATAATTATTTACGTTTAACTAATAGCAAGATATAAGTATAGTTTAAATCGGTCTACTCTATCAATGAATGTAATGATGGATAGAGTGATTTTAGGTAAAATGCTATGTGCTAGATTATAAAATCAGTATTAAAAGATTTCAACTGTGTCAATCCACAAACTCCATTGAAATTTTTGAATTTAAATATTGCTAGTACATCGGCAAGTGAGGTGGGCTCACTCAGGAGTTTGATCAAAATAGACAGTCTAATAAACACAATGAAATCCAAGGTCCCCGAAGTCAAATCAGAGTGAACGATAACACTAGAGAAGCACCTTATGTGAAGGACCTAACACCCTGTGAAAAGCCTTGCAGGAAATGAAAAGGAAACTAGAGGGAAGTGTCCTCCATCACTTTCTCCACGCTTTCCATCTCAATCTAGTCTCCCTTCATGTTGGAGTAAAGCCACAATGTCCACTCTCCAAAAGGGGATACCAGAATCCTACTGTTCCAGGATCAACTGTCTCCTACCAATGGCAGGCCTATAATAACTCCCTTAACTCTGACTGATCGAGTGGACGTGACTACACACCGTGTTCAACAAACATACGACATGTACAGGTGAGTTTTTCTCCCTCTTCAACATTTAATACACTTGTACCCTAACAAGGTGAAATAACAATATACATCATCCAAAAATACCGTATCAAAAACCAATATCGATTTCTAGTTAAAAAGGTTTCGCCTCAAAAAAAAAAGTTGTTCTCACGTGTCAGCATAGAGTCTGGACTTGATCAATTCAAAATACAAGAAAAAAATCATTTTGAAAAAGATTTCTTCATATACATAGTGAAACCAAATTTAAATCCAAATTATATCTAATAAAAAGTGTTTAACAAGTGATGGTTTACATTTCTTTTTTAGTTTTCATCAAAATCAGATTTATTTTTTCCAATATCTCAGAATCTATATTTTTCCTGGGACAACCTATTTGTATTTAAATTTAAATGAACTACATTTTAGAATTTTCTTAATCAAAATCGTGTAAACCGTTTTCGCGATTTTTTTTTTTTTTTTTTTTTTTTTTTTTTTTTTGGTGGGGGTTATGACTTTTGAGCGCATGTATGCCGAATTTAAACGACTTAAAGTCCAGTAGTTTAGGCTCTAAACTACTGCACAGACAACAGGCGACTGGAAGATATTTAAATAAAACACTTATTCGAAGCAAGAGTTGAATTTAACGGGAACCAGAATCTTAATTGAACTAGAATATTAAGAATTAATAGAAGGAAAAGAACGTGCTGGAGAGTCGATAATTTTTGGTTCTGTGTCTGTCTGTCGGTCTGTCGCTCAATTTTTGCGAACCCCTACATCATAAAAACAACACATACGATTTTAATAAAATTTGAATGGTAGATCATGATAAGCCCGTTGTTGGTCCCATATAAGTTTCAACCTTCAGCGCTCTTTCTTTCTCTTTCACTTACACAGAAACATACATTTATTTTCACCTATAGCTTCATAAGTACATATCTGATTTGTATAAACCTTTTACAGTTTATCGAAAGTAACCCACAGGTAGGCCCAGACTAATTTGAACCGTCTGCGCTCTTTAACTCTTGCTATTGATACTTTAATTCATGTAGAAGATTAAAAAAATATTGAAAGATTAAAAACCGGGGGAAACAATTAATGGCTTGTAAAAGCATAAAACCAATATAGTACGTGGATAGGATGCGAGGAAGCTTTAGGCCACACAAATTGGCAGTCTATTGTAATACGGTTTAGACATTGCTTGTTGAAAAAACTTTAAGAATGTAATATATTAGAGTTTTTATATAAATTACTTAATTCTTACCCAAATTTTTCTTGGCAAAAATGGTCTTTTGAAAAAAAATTAAAGCTCACCTGAAACAAAAAAAGAAAACAATTCAAATTAGAAAAACACAAACAATTTTTAAATACAACTAATATCTTTTAGGTAGTTACTTGTGTTATAGAAATCTTTCGCTTATTGGATGCCACAGATAGGAATACACTTATGTAATTTGCATTGAAATGCCTGTTCAGACAGGCGACAGGTTAGGAATGCGGCATGAACTCATATTTTCGGGGATTGAATTCAGGTGGCGGAGATCTGCATTACCTCTATACTTAAAATGGCATTTTATTTAAACCCCCTATCTAATACCAAAGAAACGGTACTTTTTCGAATCAGTGTTTACTACTAGTAGTTTTTTAGTCTCCACTCTATATTAACATTACTCTTAGTACATATTACTCTATGTACTATACTATTAAAAAAATAAATATATATTACCACCAAAATTTTTTTTTTTAAAATTCTGTAGAAGAATGGCTTAATAGCTTTATGAAGTTAGTATGATATCAGCGTGTTGATATATAATTTTTATGTTATTAAAAGAAAAACAAATATACGACAAAATTAAATAAGCATGATAAACTAACAGTTTTATAAGAGAAACATGCGGCTTTATAGTATATAGAAACACGAGTTAATTTACTTGGTGCTGTTTGGAGCTTGTTACAGTTGATCCTTCTGTGAAAGCCAACTACTCACCTAAGCTCTTAGCTTAGGACTAGTTAACTAAGTACTCTTGTTTAGGACTTAATGTATTAATTATTTAATAAGAATAAAACACAAGTTCTCTACAGTGTTTTGGCTTCGCAGCAAGCCAATACAAATTCATAAAAATCGGGTACAGGGTACCTCGGAATTTTTCCTCACTTCAGAGGCCACTAAAGTGGCCTCTTCTGCTGCTTCGAAGCAGGAGGAAGCAGCATTGAACGTGGTCAGTACTTGGATGGGTGACCGTTCTGAACCAACTGATTTATTATCATTCTTCAAAAAAACCTTATTTTTAATACCTATGATTTATTTAATTATTTGAAGTTTGGCAGTATTTTGACAGATGTAAACAAACTTTGACGTCATCAAAATTATCGCACTAATAAATAATTATGTTCGCTTATAACTTTTAAACTAATTAATGGAATTTCATCGGGTTTTTTTATATTTTTTCCTTCATTTTTTCCGGTTCCGGTCAATATAAAGCGACAAAGTTTAAAAAATCAAAAATTGATAACTTCAAAATGGCAGCCAATATCAAAATGAATTTGGTGGGCTTGTTTGTCATACAGAGAGGTATAATCGTGCCAAATTTTATCTCGATCAGGACCATTGTCGATTTATTACGATTTTTTAAAATTTTTGCTGACTCAAAAAACTGGGTTCAAGATGGCGGAGAAATTTGATTTTCCGGGCGTCACCACTACAGGTAAGAACTGATTTTTCTGCCAAGTATCAATTCTCTAGGTTAAATACCTTGGGCGCTACGATGATAACACACACACATACATACATACAGACGTCATGCTGAAAACCACTCAGGAGGTCTTAAAAACAACCAAAACGGATAATTCCGTTGAAATCTCGAAAAAGTTTGGTGAAAATTACTACTATAGGTAGTGAGGAAAAGTAAAAAATATTAATCATTAGTAAAATCATTAAACAAATCTCATTGAAAATAGCTCAAAAAATAATATTTATGTGATTTAGTTTTAAAGAGTAAAGAGTCAAATATATTAAGGCTCTAAAATTAAGGTAAACGAATTGATTACAAACGTTAATTATGGGTGGTTCTGTACACTTTAATTTAAAAATATTATTATAAAAATATACCTACTTGTACTATAATATAAAATTATGTACCAATATAGATATTATATTGTTTTTTTTTTCCCCACAACCCAAACCTCTCGATGGATAAGTAATAATAATAAAATTAAAAGTGCGTTATAAAGAATTTTATCAGATAATAATCTATAGTTATTAAAAAACAACCAGCATTAGTAAATAACAATCTCATTCCCATTCCCTTTATCCTTGAAGTGAATAACATGGAAATGAAATTCAATATTTCGTTATATCCAAACTCTAGTGGGGAGTGTGAGGAGTAGAAACCCCATTATATTAACCAACTGGAAAATCCAGTTTGGGTTTACCTCACATAGAATCAGATTATTCAGAGTAAAAAGCGAAATTTTAGGTAAATGAAAATTCAACTGAATTATAATCAAAACTAACTACCAAACCAAATGAATATTTCCACTTGAACCAATTCTCTAGCTTAAATCTCATATTCATTTTAATTTCAACCAATACAAGTGTAATTATTATACATTCTCTTAGTAAACCTAATAAATTACAACTTGTATATGCAGTTTTAACAAAAGTTATTTTAATTATTATTAGCGCACTAAATATAGGAATTTGTGTGTGTATCAAATATACACGTGCATACAAATCATATACTTGCACAAATACAACAATTTCTGCAGGTAAAATGCCAAATGCATACTTACTAAATTTGTATTTGCATACTTACATTTGTATTTGCATTTTATTTTATTTAAGTTAAAATTCAGTGTGCATAGGATGCTTGGCAAAAACCACGCAATGATAACTGACTATTCGCGTCATAAAAAAAAGTATTTTTTAATTAAACTTTTAGACATCCCGTAGGACAATATTCGTATCTTGCATCCTCAGATACGATGTTGATATGTAATTACTTTATAAGAATCTTCTTTTGCAGTTTTAACAGAATAAATAATTGTCTTGTCTGAAGCTCTTCTCTATAAATTTGTCCACAAAGCATGTTTAGAAGTAGGGTAACACATATTAGCAACCACAGGAAGAGTTACCGAAGGACATAAAAGTGCCCAGTGGATACATTGTGTTGTATAACATTCTGCCCACGGAATCAAATTCTACAATTAATAATTCTAAATGTTTCGAAGAATTTAAATAAATCACTACTTTTTCACTGACCAAATTCTCAAACACCCCTTATAAAACAATAATAAGAAATTCTGACACTCTGAGTTTCCAAATAATCAACAGGTAAATAATAATTGGTTATTAAAACTTCGCAAGTCACTAAAAAATTATTTAAATCTATATCTATATAAAAGTCAACGTGGGTGTGGGTTTTAGATACAAAGCTTGCTTTAATGATTTAGCCCTCTCCTGCTTAAATTCGATAGTGGCCATATATATTAATTATAAAAAGATGTAATTTTAAGCCACCTATGCATTACTAAATCTCAGAAACTGACGACGCTAGAATCACTAAAGCAACGTTAGGAATTTTCTTTGGTGTTATATACGTCCAGGGATTTTTTTCTGCTAGTATAATTCAAGGTGGATGACAACGTTTTTAAATTTTGCTATATCCTTAGGATTACTTGTACTAGACCCTTTAAATTTAAGTATTAGGCTCTTTTTACGACAAAAACATGGTCCAAAATGGGATTTTATAATATAACTTTTAAATTCAAGATGACGGCTATCAATATTTTTAAGCTAAATTTCCTTACTCATATAATTAAATATTTTTTATGTCTAAAACGTTAGAATAGCTAAATTTTAAAGTATTTTCTTCTTGGTATTTTAATTCATCCTCTATGCAAGGTTATTTTGATCCGGTATTTTTATTCAAGATGTTCAAGATGTAGCATATTTTATGTAATTTTTTAGGTGAATATATCATTAAAACCATTTAGATTAGACTTTTGAAATTAGTTACTTATGATACAAATATGATGTTGAATGAAAGATTTTCGAAATCTGACCTTTAAGGGGGGGGGGGGGTAAAAAATGAAGGTGATTAAGCCCAGCCCAAACTATTCTTACTAAAAAGTTTAAATTTTAGAAAAGGCTAACCTTTCTGAGGAGAAATTTTGTAACATAAACAAGCATTTTTCGATATTAACTTATAAGGGGTGAAATGAAGAGGAGGAAGAAAAAGAAGCTAAAGATTTGTAAATGTTAAAGGTGAGAAGGAAGTGGTAAAGTTCTGCACAAAATGTTGTTGAAACTTTTAGAAGATTCTTATTCCTAAAGATTAGAAATATAGACGTGGAAAGTGAAGATACTACAGTCCAAACGACTATGATACAAGCAGAATAATATAGACATATATATATATATATATATATATATATATATATATATATATATATATATATATATATATATATATATATATATAATGTGCTGTGGAGTGTCAGTTTTGATTGTACAATTATATTTTATTTACAGATTAAAAACTAACTGAAGGAAAATTTTTATGTGCAACTCGAGCATAAAGTGTCTTGGCTACACTCGAGAAACCATTCCGCCCTTGCATACAACACTCCCTACATAACTCATTTCCGTGAAACAAAAAAAAAAAGTCAATCCTTTCTTTATGAGGGATAATTTGTTGGGACTTCCATGTATTTTTCATGTGTTTGGGTTACTGTTCATAACATAAATGTTTCTTTCGGATATTTTCAGTGATACAGGTGCGTTACTGATAGACAGAAAAACAGACAGACGAAGGAAGGAAATTACGATGGAATCTCAGTTTTGCCTACGAGCCCTAAAAAGAGTACAAGTAGTAGTTAAATAGTATAATAGTTGTTTATGCACCTAGGGAGTAAAGTAAGCCATTATTCCCTGAGCGAAAAAGTTGGATCTTGAGGCGAAGCCGAAGGAACCATGGTCCCTAAATCCCGAGGCGAAGCCGAGGGAATTAGACTCTTTAATTCCCGAGGCACAGCCGAGGGAATAACTCTAATTAGCTCCCGAGGGAGATAATTATCGCGAGGGGAATAATGGCACTTTACTCACGAGGTACATACAATATTTTATCTCCAGTAGGAAGAATATACAATTTTCGTCCATTGTACAGTTTTCATTTATTATTTTAATAAATAATAATAATTATTAGCACTTTTAATAGCAGATATAAGAGATTCAATATTAAAAACAAATAAGAATTGGAATTAAACTCAAATAGAAGGTTATTTAGATGCAGGTTTTAAACTTATAAACAAAGATAAACATGGTCAAAAAAGCACAGTGCTGCCAACCTGATTTCAGCAACTTCATTACATTAGCCATTCATTTTCTACTATTTATAAAATAATTAAGTTGCAATCTTTACTTTTTTGCCATACTTTACTTTTTCGCCCTACTTTTACTTATTCTCCCTACTTTTTGAGTTCAGGGATAAAAAGACCAGTTTTAGTCCCTCTAAACTAATTCAAAATCATAACTTTTTTCCCCAACTGGAGATAAACTACTTTTTTTAACTCGGAAAAATGAATTTAGTAAATATTCATAGATCATTTTAATCGATTAAAATAGGAAAAGTTATTCAATACTTTTACTATCTGGACACATAATTTCTAAAAAATTACCAATTTTTATTGATAAAGACTTATTGAGGAGTGAATAAATTACAAGATAGGTGTTACTCTTTATGATCGATCAAATGTAATGAATATTTCGTAATAAATACGGACATTTTCTTATTTATTTGAAACCTTTTTGCAAGCGCACTTAAAAAAAGGTGAAGTATCCGTTTGTATATTCATAGAGTCTAAGTTAAGATCTGTACCTCTCAACATAATTCCGTTTGGACGGTTCTCATGAAATGTCGACTTCATTGAACTTTACGATCGTTCAAAATCAATAAGTAAACACGTTGTTATTACCCACATACCTATAATCTTTCTTTCAAGTTCTGGCTGAATTATTCATAATAAAATTATCTATATCATCTCATAGAGAAAATAAAGGTGTGATAGTAAGCATCAGCTAAACGAGTAGCTGCTTTAAGTTGTGATCGATAATTGATGACTATTTAAAGGAATGATGTTCTGCTGCTTTATGTAAAACGACCACTTAACGAGGAATATTCATATCTCTTATAGGTTAAGATGGAATAGTAATAATACATCACTTGCTTATCATTCATTATTGCAGGGTTGTCAGTTATTTATTTATAGTTCATAATGTTAATATTATTGAAATTAAGCAAAGTATTGAGACTAATAACTAATTAAGCTTATCTTAGAAATAATACAACAATGTGGATATTAACTGTGAATTAAATAGAAAGAATCTGTAAAAAGTAAATATTAAAATTGTGGATTTACTAACGTTTCTGACGAATGCATTACCTTCTTCAAGGTATAATATAAGAATTTTATTTTATTCATTCCACCACCATTTCTATTTAATCATTCCTCATTATTATCGTTTCATTTCACCTTGAAGGAAGTCGGTCTCAGAGTAAGGAAGGGGTAGAGGGAACGATACTATAGAATCGGGGTCTCAAAAAGTGGTCCATTATGCGACACCCATATACTAAACCTCCCAAGCAGCAGTTTGGTGAAACAGTATCGATATCTCGATAAAAACTCGAAATTTATCTGATGTCAGCTGATAAGGATAAGAATAATGTGATATTTTCTTACATTTAATATTTTAATACAGTTTTCTTTATAAATACATATGTACTTTAATGTTTGTTGTTAACCGTATTAATTGTATAAGGCAGTTACGTTGTTAATAACATGTACTAGTTCCTAGATAACCAAAAGCAATCTTATATGAAACAAAATCGTCTTCTAAAGCAATCACATCAGATTTTTCTCTTACATATTTGATATTGTGAAATATTTGACATTTCGATAATAAAACAATCAAACAAAGCACAAGATGAGGTTAAAGGTTTTGTTGACAAGGAAGGTGTAGAGTATAGACCAATACGACAAGGATCAGTGACCACGTGATCGTGCTGTTGTCACTTTAGTTCGGATTGAGCTCGCTTGAGAAGTTTAGTATATGGGTGTCGCATAATGAACCACTTTTCAAATCGCATTGCTCCCTCTACCCCTTCTTAACTCTGAGGGAGTCGGTAACCTCAAAATTTGACATTTTAATTCGTCTGGTCCGCGCTATCTTTTTTTAATTAGATAAATCACAATTATTATCAACGCCACTGAATAAATTTAGCCAATTAAAAACGAGAGACCAAAGTAGTCGAATCCAGTTTCCTTATCTAGGTTGTATTTAACTTTAAGAAATATTTATAAGCCAACTTAACTAGTTAAGACTAGTCTGGGTTTTCAATAAATCTTAGTTCTTCAATCATAACATTGTTAATAGTAGATTATAGTAGATTGTTGTTAGTAGTCCAGTGCAATTAGACAAAAAAAAGGCTCAAATTCGGAAAAATTAGGGGAAAGATTAATTATTGGCATGAACCTTGATACTTTGGTTCTAAACAAAATGTCAAAAGTCCCCATTGATCCGAGTGCCACTAAAAGAACTACGCGGGGTCAAATGTCATAAAAATCGGTATTTCGTGAATATCTATTAACGGTCACGTTTACAAAAAAAAAAAAAATACAAGTAATCAAATTTGTAGCTTAGAACATTTCCTACAAAAAAGAACTCATGACTTTTATTCGTAGGTGTAACGGTTTTGGAGAACCTCAATTTACCTTCTTATTTATCAAGAAACGTGCACTCCTTTCCACACCACCTTAGAGATAAAGTGCTAAGTGAGGAGTAAGTGCAAGTGATCCTGCTGAAGAGTGGGATACAAATAAGTACATGTACATGCTTTTTTGAATTTTGCATTTTTTATTGGTTTAATAAGCTTAAATACATAATATACCAAAAAAAAATCCCCCCCTCCAACCACTATATAACGGCTGGTCCTAAAATGTCGAAATAATTCATATTAACCTTACTGTGGGGAGATGAAAATTCCGGGAGGGTATTTCCAATTTTTTAAAATTGGCAATAATTTTGTTCGCGCAAATGCGAAGTGCGCCTAAAATATTATTTTTTAAAAATTTTGATTGGGTATCAAATGAAAGCTGATGAAGAGTAGAATACAAATATATATATGCTTTTTTGAATTTTGCATTCTTTATTGGTTTAATAAGTTAAAATATACCCGAAAAATCCCCTGCCCCCCAACCACTATATAACGGCTGGTCCTAATATTTTGAAATAATTTATAAAATCCATCAAGAACAAGTTTGAACTTAACTCTGAAATTTAAAACATTTTTGCACGAATTTGAAACAACACAGTAAATCGAATTATCTTCAAAATCGTTACACCTACAAATTAAGTCATGAGATCTTTTTTGTAGGAAATGTTCTAAGCTAAAAATTTGATTGCTTAAATTTTTTCTGTAAACATGACCCGTTAATGAGATATTCACAAAAAACCGATTTTGATGACCTTTGACCCTGAGTAGTTCTTTTAGCGGCACTCGGATCAATGGGGACTTTTGACATTTTGTTTAGAACCTCAATATCAAGATTCATGCCAAAATTCAGCTTTCCCCTAATTTTTCCGAAGTGCAATGTCTAATTGCACTGGACTATAGTGAATTTAAGGATAAATATAATGATACCTTATTATTAATTTATGACTACTTATATAAAAATGAATAGTCAGTAAAAACCTAAATTACGATAATACCATCTATGTAATAAAATTAAAGTTTTGTCAGTACATTGGTCAGAAGTAAAAAAAGTTTGGATATAGGTATTTTCATTTCATACATTCCGCAGACCAAATCCGCCTTTAACTTTTTTTGTGTATGTATGTGTGTCTGTCACTACCTGTCCGACTTTATAGGCGCAAAACTGGATAAACAAGATTGATTAATTTATAAAATAAAATAAAGTATAAAATAAATAACCTTGAAGAAATAGGTTGACTAAGTACATATAAAGTGATAAAACCCAAAAAATGTTTGGGTACTTCTAGACCATCAGAAACTCGTGGTTTTCTGCGTTTGGTCGGAAATTGGCCTAAACCGACCGAAAATATCATAAAAATATCATATATATATATATAATATAATAAAAAGTTAAAAAAATGTTACTCCCCTTAAAAAATTAAAGATAGCGGAAGCCACTTTAAAGTTTTTTTGGAGGCTTATTGCGGCCAAACGGTAAGTCGCATCGAAAGCTTATTGCACCAGTGGTAACAGAAATTAAAAGATCTACAACTTTGGTGCTATGACTTTTTGTCGAACCTCCATTCTACCTTAAATAGAGCTAAATTTGATTTTTTTTTTTTAATTTGTCTACAAGCTCAAATAGCGTCCGCAATTGTTAACCGATTTAATTTCTGATTGGGGTGCTAAAACCCCACTCTGATGCTCGTTAAATCGAGTATTTATTATTTCATTACTTTGTCCTAAAACTAGAATTATTAAATATTTACTGGTGAAACTGCCGTATTAATTAATGCACCAATGCTTGATGATTGTTCAATGACTTCCCAGCAGTCTAATTGGTTTTGACTAAGCTTATTAGGGTTTCGAGGTCATCCTAGAAACCCATATGCTTTTGGTAGTTCGTCCGTACGTCCGTCGCATCTTGGAGTATATCTCCCGACCTACTGAAGCTATAGACTTGAAATTTGGTATACAAGTTAAACTTTTTTTTGCCTATAAACAAAAAAAGTTTTGTGGACTTAAACACTCAAAATTTCTGCGATCTGCGATCAATTGTGAATAGATCGCAATATTTTTCATTTTTGTAATTTTCAAGTGGGGTATCATTTCAAAGGTATTGAAATGTAGATCACAAATATATATAGCGTTTCCAAATATATCAATCTCTGTGGTCCAATGATATTTCCGGGAGTTTATATAAATAAGGTATATTTTAGAAATTTTAGGGGGCCGTAACTCCGGAGCCCAGAAATTTGTATGTTTTGAAAATTCGAAGTTGGGTATCATTTTAAAGTTATTGAAATTTGGTTGACAATAATATATCGTGTTGGCGGACTTTTTACCCCCGAAAAAATTAAAACACACAAAAAATCCCCCCCCCCCCCCCCGCTACCCCATTAGGACAGGTCCTAATGATATTACCGGGAGTTGATATAAAAAAGTCAAAGTTGATATAAATAAAGAAATCGTGTGAAAAATTGCAAGGACTTATGTTTAATGACGTAATCAATTTTGTAATAAAAAAAGTTGATTAGAACAAGGAGCAACTTAATTTGTTTAGACAATTTTATTGCTTGAGTGCTGTAAAACAAGCCTTGGGAAAGGTGTTTCACTCATAAAGGTGACTTCGAAAAGAAAATGAATGCTCGTAATAATGAATGACATAATGAAAAGTCTTAAAAGAGCATCCGATGTTTTCTTCATATTTTATGAAAAATGTTCAGTGCAGCGTAAAAGATTTTGCCTATGGGGGATAAAAACCCGCCAGAAGAGTGTTATAAATAATCAAATAAGAAATCTTTGGAGCAACAGTGGTAGAGAAAGAGGGAAGGAGGGATCCCTGCTTTTTGGCGTTACGTAAAAAAGAGCCCCCAAAAGCTGTTTTAGCCCCCACCATCTAGTCTCTTACTCGGGAGAGTTGCAAATGTGAAGAGATGAAAGCAAGGTGGATGCCGGGGCTCGGAAGAAGGGAGATTGCGTCTAAGGTGGCTTTTAGGAAAGGCCAATTTCTGTCAGACCTTATAACAGATGCAAATCCGTTAGACTTTGCGAAGGCAAAGAGTTCGAGAGGGGGTGCCCTTCATTCGCCCAGAAAACACCGACTCTAAATAATTCACTTTTAAATTCGGTACAGAGTGAGGAGCTGTTATTTTTTCAGGATGTCTCGGTTGATGTTCGGCTGTAACTCGTGCATATTAAGGTGAAGCTTTTCGACGTTAATTTGTCCATGAAGGCTTGTTGCCACCTGTCGGACGTTAACTGTGTTTTAATTTCTCTCTTCAAGAGTATTAAAGGTTTTTTTCCGGAAACGGATGGAAGGAAAGACATTTTAACTGAAACTTTGGAGCTTAAAATCTCAACTTGGCACAAATTTAATGCCGTGACTTTTCACGCACTCTTCCGTTTTATCTAAAAACTAATAAATTTCTCACGATGTTTTGCCCTAAATTTTTAATGACAAGTTTAAATGTTTCACTGCTTTTACCTTACTAATAAAATTATTAAGTCCAGTTATTTATTTCACTAATAATTTAATATTTTCAAAAATCGTCTTAATAGTGAATAACATGTAAACGAAACACATATATATTGGAGCATCTTCTTGATTTAAATTTCCTCACCCACGCCTCAAATTAAATTAGTATTCATGAAATTGAAATATGATGATAAACTTTATTAGAATCAATCTTATCTATATATATAAAAGTCAACGTATGTGTGTGGTGTGTGTGTGTGTGTGTTTGTTCTTTATACAAATCTACAGTTTTAGCCCGATTTTAATGAAACTTTGCACACTTGACCTTCAAAGCAAGGAAAAAATCAAGGTCTACATGAAATTTCGAAATTTAAATTTTGGTACACAGGGGTACGGGGTACAAGAAATGAATACGGGGTCAAAGTAAGGAATACCCTTCGTGATGCATATCGTTGAAAAGCTCTTTAAGAGTACAGTAATTGTTGTTATGTACACTTTTGTCATATTTTCATTTAGGAGGGGGGTAAAATGGAAAATATAACTATATCTATACATATATAAAAAGAAGAGTAGGTATCTATATAAGGGGATGTCTTTTATACAAATCTACAGTTTTATCCCAATTTGGTGCATTTTTATACTCCTTTTCTCCCAAACAAGGTGAAGGTCACTGCCTACATGATTTTCTGAAATTAAAATTTTGGTACACAGAGGTACGGGGTACAAATATCAAAGTAATGGATACCGTTCATGATGCATATCGTTGGAAAGCTCTTTAAGAGTACATTAATTGTTAAGTACGTTTTTGTCATATTTTCATTTAGGAGGGGGGTAAAATGGAAATGTAAATTTATATCTATAAAAGTCAACGTATGTGTGAAAGTATTTATGTTCTTTATACAAATCAATAGTTTTAATTTGATCTCGATGAAAATTTGCTCACTTGACCTTCAAAGCAAGGGGAAGATCTCTGTCAACATGAATGTACGAAATTAAATTTTTGGTACACAGGGGTACGGGGTACAAATGTCAAAGTTGAAAACCCTTCATGATGCATACTGTTGAAAAGCTCTTTAAGAGTACAGTAATTGTTTTTACGTGCATTTAGGGGGGTAAATGGGAAAATATATCTGAAATGTTCTTTATACAAATCCATAGTTTTAGTCCGATATCGATCAAAAAATGCACACTTGACCTTCAAAGAAAGAAAAAATCAGTGTCTACATGAATTTTCGAAATTTAAATTTTGGTACACAGGGAAAAGGGTACAATAATGAATACGGGGTCAAAGGACTGAATACCCTTTATGATGCATATCGTTGAAAAGCTCTTTAAGATTACATTAATTGTTGTTATGTACAGTTTTGTCATATGTATGTTCATTTAGGAGGGGGTAAAATGGAAAAATATAGCTATATCTTATAAAAAAAGATGAGTGTCTGTATGAGGGTATGTCTTTTATACAAATCTACAGTTTTATCCCAATTTGATGAATATTTACTCACTTTCCCTTCAAAGCAAAGGGGTGGTCACTGTCTACATGCATTTTCGAAATTTAAATTTTGGTACAAAGGAGTACGGTGTAAAAATGTCAAAGTAATGGATTCCCTTCATATCATGCATGTCGTTGAAAAGCACTTTAAGAGAAAAGTAATTGTTGTTATGTACAATTTTATTTAGGAGGGGGTAAAATGGTAATTTATAGTAGCTATATATATAAAAATCGACGTATGTGGGTGTATGTTCTATATACAAATCTACAGTTTTAGTTCGATGTCGATAAAAATTTGCCCACTTGAACTTCAAAGCAAGGGGAAAATGACAGCGTACATGAATTTTGGAAATTTAAATTTGGTACACAGGGGTATGGTACAAGTAATGAATACGGGGTCAATGTAATAAATACTATTGATGATGCAAAAGCTCTTTAAGAGTAGAGTAATCGTTTTTATGTATTGTTTTGTCATATTTTACTTTAGGGGGGGGGGGGGAATTTAGGATCTTTAAAATTAGCCTATCAAAGAGGAGGGGGTATAGAAATAGGTGGGAGAGATAGAATCTAGATATTCTTGCATAGTAAAATAATTTATATGTTTCATTATGGTTGTTTTTAAACTTATCTAATTATAATAACACTCCGTAGCGAAGCACGGGTACTCAGCTAGTTAACAATATAATCTTATTACGATGACAATAACTGTCAGAAATAATATCTTCTTAATATTTGGTACTTATTATGGTTTTAAAACAATCCATTTGATTAAAAGTTCTTCGAAAATTTAATTTTATATTATTACCAGCCTTCGCCAATGCCAGTAATCAGTGGTTATTTATGTTTCCTAGTATTATAAAGGCCAAAAAAACATTCCTCTATTTTTAGGGTTTCGAGGTCATCCTAGAAACACTTATGCTTTTAGTAGTACGTTCGTCCGTCCGTCGCATCTTGGAGTATATCTCCCCACCTACTGAAGCTATAGACTTGAAATTTGGTATTCAAGTTCAATTTTTTTGCCCAAAAACAGAAAAACTATTGTGGACTTAAACACTCAAAAATAATAATAATGTTGTATTTTTATGACCGAAGAAACCTTTTTAGGAACTTGCTGGCAAGTACTAGACGGGATTTTTTATTATTAGACAAGATAAATATTTCGTTTTCTAATCAAAATTTAATTTAATTTTACAATTATTTTAATTATGCGTATACAAATAATAATAACCTAAATATTCATGTTCATGTAGGAAACCAAGTCTACAACATCCGCCACTCGTTAGCGCACACCACTGCATAAAAATAAATATATTTCATTCAGTCAGTTTTGCACATAATATAAAGTCGGACCTGTGATGACTGACATACAGAAAAACTTACATAGAGATAGAAAATATATTTTATATTAACTTAATTTCATAAATCGTTTTATTACCTTGTGTGTTTTATTCATTTTTTTTTTTGTTTGTTTTTCAAATCCATTTGTTTTTAAAGTTAGAATGAAAAATACTCTGAAGGAGATGAAACTGAAAGGGAGAAGAGATGAGATGATGCCATCAGGTAATGAGCAGAGCAGAAATCCCCTCGAGATATTTGTAGGAAAGGAACTTGGTTATAAAATTGGATTAAACCAGGCTCTAGGTTTGGGCTTTGTTTTGATATCTAAACCAAGGAGATTGTTTCGACGAAGAGAGCTTCAGCTGCAATCTGACGGTACCAATAGTCAACTAAAGCTTCATCTAAACTAACTACACTACACTATACTGTAATACTATGTAGTAAAGTACAGTGCACCACTTACCAAACTACAGAGTAGAGTCTGTAGTAAGCTCTGCAATAAGTTTTAGATGATGCCTCTGGCTTAATTAGATTTAACCTACCTCGGCATCCCTTTTAGCCCGCAGATTTCCTTACACAATATAATATTAACTTTTACGGATTACATTATCTCTTATATATATATATATATATATATATATATATATATATATATATATATATATATATATATATATATATAATATAGAAAGAAAGCGGAGGGTAGACTAAACTTTAGCATAAATATATAGACATATTTTATGTTGTTGAAAACAAAAAGATTTGACACAATAAATTGGACAAACCGGGATTTTTTAAAGAATCGCTTTCAAAGTTATTTCACTTTAAAATATGGAAGTTTTTATGTGTAAGTGTATTACTTGTACATTTATTTGTTAGTGTATTTATTTAATTGTAAAATAATTTTAGCGGAGACATGATGTTTCTTTTATCTGTTTATAAAATAATTAAAGGTGAAAAAAATATATAAAGTTCATGAGAAAAGAATAAAAAAAAAAAAAAAAAAAAAAAAAAAAAAAAAAAAAAAAAAAAAAAAAAAAAAAAAAAAATGCAAAGATAAAGACGATATACATTCTGCTTTAAAATTAAAAATTTAATTTATTACATATTATCCAATTTTGGCTTGAATCGTTAACTACAAAACTAGCTCTGTGATGGAATATTAAACCGTAATTTTCTCTATTATTGTCCATTCGTAATTTTATAAACTGATTTTCACTATTTTTTTTTTTTTTTTGACATTTTTATGTCTTGGCTAAGGCCCATAAACTCGAAAAGCGTCACCAAAAAACTAGACCAAAAGACGTTACACGTGTAATAGGGAGTTAGGTGGATATACGAGGTGTTCAATCGAGTCACGTCTCACTACCTTCGCTTCTCGCTACCGCTCCAGTAGTCGCTCGCGTGCCCCAGCGGCGCCTCCACAACAAAAACATATTTTCTACAGCTCCGATTTTCATCGGACAAACGTCATAACCCTTAGAATTTTATTCCTAATAAACTTACATACATAAAATTTATTTCATACATTATTATTTTTTTATTCAAATTTTTATGTTTTTGGTAGTATTCATAGTACGGAAAGATTAAATTTTAATTTAAATCAAATTATAATTATCAATAACTACGGGTGAAGAAGCTAAAACATTACTTCTTAATAAAATAGAAAAGAAGAAAAGTACTTTCTTTCTTCGTGCACAACATTATGTTCGATTTCATTCCTAATTTACAAATGCAAGAATCTCCACGCTCGAATTTTTTGACATTTACATGTCTTTACTTTGGCACATAAACTCGAAAAGCGTTACCAAAAAACCATACCAAAAAGCGTTACTAGAAAATGTCTCACTGTCTTGCAGACTCGTATGCAAGTAATTTTTTATTTTCTTATTTTATTTCATTTTACTCGTCTTTAATATACTCTATTATTATACTTTATATTCTGAAATTTACAACGTTCCAAATTGTTTTGTTAAAAGGAGAATGGATAGCTTGATAGAGGTCATGTATTAAAACCGAATATTGTTTTTGAGATTTAATGTAGGGAAGTCATTCTTTTTTTATTTATCAATTTAAAGTTATGGATTCATCCCATATTAATATATAAATATTGTTTTAACTTATAAGCTCAATGTAATGCCCCACGCCTTGACCTCACTCATAATTCCGTCCTACATAGGGTCTCAAAGCTCTCCAAGCAGTGAATTCGCTTGGTAGGGGCCATGCAGCGGCCCCTTTAGGGAATTGACGAGTGAAGTGGTGGGCTCTCTTACAGCAATTTAAATTGTGAGAAAACAAAAATATTTTTAAAGTTAAACGTATTTAACCGCTGAACCTCGACCTGCTCGTGAACAGCTTGAGCCAAATTATAGCTTATAAGTGAATTTTAAACAGTTTTCTATAATTTACTTATAATTTAATTGTATACTACTCATAAATAAGAAAATCGCGAAATACCTTCTATATAAAGAAAATTATACCCATTTCACAATAAAAATAGATACTTTTTTCCTTCTAGTTTTATATTCATTTTAAGTAAAAGTAGAACAAAATCTTAGTAGAAACAGTTTATTTAATAATAATTTACATTGCTATAGGGTTGGTTATTACAGACAAGAAGTAATGGGGCAGGTTGTTACTGTGTAACAACTTACCCTGTAACAACCAGCCCCCTGCTGCCATATTAGACGCAATCGAGTAGGGACTAACCACATAAGTTAAAAAGATCTAATAAACTGCCATAATTAAGCTTAATGGACATTGTTTTCAATCCAGTATTTTTTTACTAAAGCTTCATTAAAGCAAATGAAGACCGCACAACATATTTAAAGGCACCAAATTTGTTTATTACATTTAGAAAATTAAAACATAAATCAGTACATACTTTTAAAATGAAGGGACCTGCCCTCAAGCTGATAACGGAAGAACTAAGATATCTTGTCCTTGACAGACTGACATATGCGCTGTAGACCTCTCCAGTTTAGTTCAAATTAAATTCAGTATGTAACAACCTATCCCCGGTCTCCCCTACTTTGGTGCAAATCCAATTATCAGTAAATTTTTTCTACTATCAATAAGAATTATATACAAGGAAACAAACTAGACTACGTACAGTTATTCTTTTGTTTCTTAGTAACACAAACAGATTAATTATCTTAAAGAGCAAATGTATTGAAAAGCCTGGGTTACAGTTTAGGTAACTAATGGTGCATTTATTCGCCACACTGCACAAAAAAAGGTTCTGGAAAGTGGTTTGAGTAGAATTCTGAAAGTGATTATAGAATTGAACATTCTCTAGCTCCTTTTCAAAGGTAAGTGACGAAGGCGATTATATCCAGAACAAGTATAAAACGATAAAAGTTGCTCTGGCTATATTGCTCAGGGTTTATGATGTGTTAGGAATGGAATAGTTGTAAGAGGATCAGACGTAGCCGGGCCGGCATGTTTGCTCAGGGCGGCTCTAGGGCTCTCTATAGAGGGATTTACTGTGAACTACCGATACCCTGCCCTAAAAACTACACGACCAAGAGCTCAATGCGAAAATTTCCAGGGGAAACCCTCTGCCAAGGGCACCAAGAAACCGATGTAAAAATCCTAAAGGGTTTTTCTTAAAAAAAGGGCCCTGAGACGAAGCAGCCGCTTTATAAAACTGAGAGAAGGGCGGACCTCCAAGTTATAGGAGATTTGTGTCTGGGCTCGGATATCCCTGCCGCCCTTGGATCTAGCACGTAGGTAAACATAAGGGCGAAGAGAAAACACCCTCTAACCTTTATCCCTATAAACACAGCCCCCTCCCCGGCTGTGGATCGAACCCGAGCTCTTGAGTTTTTCCAACGGAAGACAATCCCTCTCCGCCTCACCCCGACCACTCTCCCCACAATCACTTCCCAAACCCACGTATCCTTTTACTAAATTTCACATCAATCTTTTACACATCTCTCTTTTACCCTCTCCACGCTCCTCCGTGTGTTTAGTTTGCCCTTATCTTTTCTCACTCACGAAAACACAGACGCAACTAGCAAGTGCTCGTGTCTTCCTTCTGCACGTCCTGTGCTTTTAATCTCTTTACCCCTCTACTCCACATCCTCTCTTTTTTTTCTTTCTTCCTACCTTATCTTCTGATAAGATTTAACAACATAAACTGTCAAATAAACAAACACACACACACACGTGTGTGTAGTAGTTTGAATTCTGATCGGATTTAGTTAATTTAGTTGAAGTTTGTAGTTAAGCCAATAAATAGTTAGTCCGGTTAGACCAAATTAGTGTCAGAGAACCAATAAAAGCGATATGACTTACATTTACTGTAAACTAGTTGACTGAAAAATATTAAAAATTGAGGATAGTGTGGATAAGTAAAAAGTTTTTGATTTAACAAAGTTTTAGAAAATGTATTTCCTTCAAGAATGGTAGTGGTTTATCATTCTTTTCAGGGTTTCCATTATAAAATTTGGGCTAGTATATTATATAATTTGCAGAAAGTTTATAAAATGTACATAATGAATTTTATTCATTGATGTGGCATTAAGTACTAATGTTTTTGTTTTTAGGTCCAAAATGTATTATAAGCATGTATATTTAAATATATAAAGTTAAAACAATATTCTGACGGATGAAGATGAATGACATAGAGATTATCAAACATATATTTTTTTCTTCGTGTCTTACAAGCATTTAAGAAGTTCAAAATAGAATTTTGAAAAATGCACGTTTTGAGGTCCCCTGAGTCTAAAAAAATGTCTGTCTGTCGTCTGTGCAGGCGCTTGGAGCCTAAACTACTGGGCCGTTTTTGATGAAATTTGATATACATGTTCAGAAAAATCATACCCTGAGGAGAAATAAAGAAATGAATTTTAGCTCTAAAGTTGAGGGCGCTACCCCCTAAAAACTCTGAAAAAACGTGAAAAAAAATTATTTCTCGAAAACGGTTCCGACGATTTGGATTAAAAAATTCAAAAATGTAGTCCATTTAAATACAAATCTAACGATATAAACCATTTTACCAGGGAAATCTAATGCTGAGAAAATAGTTTAAAACGCGGAAGTAGAGAACCCGGGTTCGATTTCCCTCCCAGGAGAAGTTATTTGTATGATACATTTTTATGAAATGTTCAATAATAATTAAATATACATACGAAAACTAATAAATGGAAAACACTGGGCTAAGTAATTATGGACTCGTATATGAGAAAGTTTGTCTGAGTTGTCTCGGACTGATTTTTAGTGTCCGTAGGCAAAACCAAGGACCCTTATATTTTCCTACGTGTGTCTGTCCGTCCGTCCTCTCGCGTGCTCTCACGGCTACACCTTTCGTCCGATCACTTTGAAATTTGGCATGTATGTGTCTTGTACCTGCCCACATATTTTAAAAATATAGCGACTTAAAAAAAATATTTTTCAAAAAAAGTAGGGTAAAAAAACTTAAGTGTTAAAATTTTTATATTTTTTTTCGACAGCGTGAGGGGTATCATATGAAAGGGTACGTCGAGCTGATTACAAAAATATATAATTCTTAGGTTATAACTTTGATAGGGCAAGCGTAGGCGAGTTTGAAGCGGGTTTGAAACGTGCCCCCCCCCCCCCCTCTAACTCGCTTATGTGAAGTGCAAAAAATCTGAAAAAATTCCTGAACATAATTATACCACTTTTTGGAAATTTCTAAAAAAATATTATTTTATTTTTTATTGACAAAATACGTTTTTTATAATTATAGTCTTTTCGATGTATTTATATGGTTTTAGTCCGGTTCAGGGGCAAAAATATACTTTATCAGGGTGTGTTTTGAGAATATCAGACCCTCAGAATAGTTCAAAGTAAGCTTTTTAGCAGTTTAAAAAAACACTGTTTATACACTTTACAGTTAAACACTATATAGTGTGGCCTACGGACCCTCGCTGTGTGCTGACTAGCACACACTTGACCTGTTTATTTAATTTAAGGGAAGTAAAGTAAGTTTTTAGTAGATAAGAGCATACTAGTCGTGGTTAGGCCGCTCTATAAAAATACTCAAAAAAAAACAACTTGTTACAGGTTTAAGATAATGGCAAAACATTTTTAAAAAATCCATTTAAACGATATTTTTCTAATAAACCCAATGCATGGTTTAAACCCGATGACAGCCTTTAAAAGAAGTCAGATAATTACATCATCTGAAAGGATTTCATAGCTGAGATGTCGCCTATATTCTGAATGAGAACGACTCCAATGAAAGTACTTTTTGAATGGGACAAACTTGTTAAACATTGTTGTTTTTCTTAGAGAAACAGCAGCCGTTTTTATACTCGCTTTTTCTCAAAGTTTGGCTTCCAAACGATCTGTTTTTCACTCAGAAGGGAAAAGTGCTGCAAGTTTTCTTTCCGAAGTTTTTCATTCCTTGCCTTTTACTAAGTTAGTTCTTTAGCGAGTTCTTTTCATCGCCTTGTCTTTGAGACTGCCTTCAGTAAATATAAAAATGATATCGAAAGATTTTTAGCCATGTTTCCTTTACCATTTTTTTTTCTTCTTTATTTTAGGATAGAAATGGCTCAAATAAAAGATGTCATTTTTCTTATCAAACCTCTAAAACTTAATCTAACAATTCATTACTGACAAGTTGTTAGTTTTTCGATGAAACTAGTTTATGCCTAAGAAAAAAATACCGCTATACTCGTTGAGTTAATGGGTTTATTTTAACGTGAGAAGAGTATTATAAATGATTTAACTGATTTCTGTAATTTCTGTCAACTCTCTCCAGCATATCAATCGGTAGGTATGCATGCTGTCTTGCTACGAATATTGTTTTTTTAAGGCTTCTAGAGTTGTGGGACGGTTTTTGTTTACACCAACTATCCCATAAGCGTCCACAACTCTCTCCAGCTTCAGAAACTTGAGAAATCAATTAAATCACTGCATCGACGTCAATGTTCGTCAACTGCAAGGTATTATTTTCAAAACTAATTAATTTCAAACTTTCCAGGTTTTATAAAAAAAAAAAAAAAAAATAAAAATAACATGTTAGATAAAATACAATTTTTTGTTTCATTTACTTTTTATAAAGGAAAACTTTAATATCATACCCGGAATTTATTTAAGAAATTGATTTTCCTGATACTGACAGGTATTCAAGTATATGCATTTAATTAAAGAATATTACGAAATACGTTAACTTTCTCATCGTAAATACTTTTACATTCCTCATACAGTCCTATAGATTATAATACTACGTTATCTCACCCTCCAATTCTGCTGTAAGCGTGCAATTTTGAAAGATAAAGATTTTTGGAGAATTTTGGAAAAGGTTATGTTCATTGCTTTCTACTAGTCAAAGTAAGACTTCAGGAAGTAACGTGTTTAAATTACACTATGAAACATATTTTCATATAATTCCGAGAATACCCCCTACTTTGTGAAAATTGCAACAGAATAATAATTCAAGTCCACATTTCTAGTTCTATTTTGCTTTTTCTTTATTATTACAGGAATAAACAATTACAAAACATAAGTTAAGTTTGTTACAACGTATGCAATTAGTATAGTTGACATTGGGTTTTGTGGATTTTTTGTTAGTAAATTCATAGGACCCGAAGGTTGAAGGGAAAGGGTAAAAAGAGATGTCAAATCCCCTATAATTATTATAACCGATTCTCATTTATATCCCTCATCAATTGCACAAACCAAACGAATTCCCATCACTCCGGATAAGGAATAATTAGGCCTCGATCCAAAATCCCGGCCTCGAGGGTAGAAAAATGCAACCGGAAAACCCACAGACAACATAACAAATTTTCTATTAAATTTTCTTTACCGGGACATTTCGATACCCTATTGAACCAAAACTGTTGCAACCCCCTCTACCCCTTAAAAACCGTCAGGAATTTGTTATTAAAATATTGATTTCACGTTGCGAACGACGTTGGGGGTCTATAATTGCATCCAGTAAAGTGAAGGGCCTACTTTAAAACAGTATTTAAAAAAAAAAAATAAATAAAATTACTTTTTAAACTTTCCAACAAAGTTATTTTATTTATTAATTTTTTTATCATTATTCTTAACCGCTTTTTTTTTAGCTATCATACACACACATATATATATATATATATATATATATATATATATATATATATATATATATATATATATATATATATATATATTGAGTATATGCGAATATTGACAACGATTAGTCCTTTAGATTAAAGGATCCGTGTCCGAGGTGGGTGGACTACCTGGGTCAAGAGATTAGATTTACCCGGCGCACTTTAACCGTACCTTTATATTTGTATTGAATTAAACTTTATTTCAAAATTTAATGCTAGTAATTATTATCGGCTAACTTTGGTGGTTTTGTAACTATCAATTTATCTATTATTAGTCTGTCTCCGCAGAAGAGCGTCATTAATAAATTTTACATGAATTATACGTAACAATTAATTTGGCATTCAAAATATATTATATAGAAAATAAACAATTATTTTTGACATAAAAAGTATCGGATCACACATATTAGAATAATAAATAATTAATAATTTACATAACATTTGTAAAATATGAACTGCGATTAAACCATCAATGCTTAGAGGTATATAATGTAATTAGTATTACATTTTTTATTGAACACATTATTTAGAGTACTTAGGGTCGTAATTATAACAGAAAAATGATTCAGTAATGTGTAAAAATTCCAACCTAGTGAAGGTAATAATTAGTATTGTCATTAAAAGTACATGGTAAAAATAATAAAAGTAATAGTAAATATTTAATAAAACTAAAAATAATAAGATGAGGTCATATTGGTAAATAGACAATTTATTGCTAGCGCTTTCTGGTTGCGAGTGATATCACTAACCTTGGTCTGAATTAATGGTTATGTATAATTACTTTAGATTAAATTAATCAACAAGACTGAGGATGATCTTTACCAGGGTCAAAACATTTAACAAGCAAAAATAGAATAATTCGTATTTTATTTACACCTTATATTATCCATATCCATCCACCCTAGCCACTAGTAAATTGATACTTTAATTTATGTAAAAAATCAACAAAATGTTTAATAGATTAAATAAACGGGGGAAACAATTAAACAAATTAGACAATGATGGCTAGTAAAAGCATAAAACCAATTAAGTACGTGATAGGAAGTGAGGATGCTATGTGTCACACCAATTGGCAGTCAATTTTAAAAATAATCATGATTACTAAGAACCTAGAGTCATGGATTAACAAAGATCAGAATACTAAGTTAAGGAATATTTAGAGAAGAACGATAGGAAATAAGTCAAAGATACTAGGAAGAGGCAAAAATTCAAAGAAGGATCATGGTTGCATGCCTGACGTGATAAGTTAATTTATTTTTGACTGGGGAAGATTGTTTGGCTGTTTTTTAGTTGTTTTTTTTTAAGTAATTTGATTGCCGTTGGGCTATGCTGGCAACTAGAAAAATATATACTAATTAGTTAAGATTATACTATTGTAATTAATTGTCATATTATGAAAACAGACCAGTAAATAATATTTTTAGTTAACATAAATCCAGGGTAGGTTAACGATTATCAATTATTTATTATAATTATCAATACTAAGAAAACAAAACCATATATTGATAAAAATCCATTTTTTATTTTTTATTTTTTTGTTATAACCTAATGTTATTCTTGCAAATATGTTACTTTTAAATGCTACTCTGTAGTATAATTTTAATCCGTAATAAACCAATTGAATTAAAAGAAAATTATAATAATAAAGATAATTTAAATTGTTAATTCAAGAACCAATAAAAATAAAATAATGAAAACAAGTTATGACCACTTGGAAAACGAATACTAATAACAAATATATGGTGCTTGTCTAAAAGTTACAAGTTTGCATTATAATCAATGTCAGTAAAAATCAAATTTTCTTATTTACTTGATAAAATACTACCAAAAAAAAGTAACAAAAAAAATCCTTCTATAGGTTGAGAGAAAGCTAAAGGTCTTGCAAAATTATGCTTAAACAAAAATCATCATTTAATAAAGTTAAGGAATATACAATTATTGAATTAGTAAGTAACACTGCAAATAAATAGAGAAAACAGCGTTTTTCCACAACTTTTATTTTTTAAATAAAAGGAAAACTGGGAGCTTTGAGAAGATAAAGCGAGAACTTTTTTCAGAGTAATTCTATGGGCTAGCAACGAACCACCCTTGAATGTTGTTTTAGATGGTCAGGAACTGATATTTTTATTAGGCACCTGTTGGGCTCGTTTCTGTGGGAAAGAAGTAACGCTCAACATTCATAATATAAAACCATGAAAAGCAAAGAGAAGAGGGGGGAGCATGAAAGCACTCTTTTTTGCGACACCGTGGCCGTGGCCCACAGGTTTAAAAACCAACCCCTTTCTTTTTCGTACTATTTAGCTTCACTACTTTTTCAACATTCCCCACCATGAAAAATTAAGGTATGCCATTTTTTTATTCGTTGTGAATTAATATGTATTCAAAATTTGATGTTTTTAATTATTTTTGCTAAACCTTGGTGTTTTGTAACTATCGATTTATCGAAGTGGTTGATAAGGTCAAGAAGTCATAAAAGTTAAATGAAAATGTGGCAAAACAGAACTATTAATTTATCATAATAGTATTGAGGAAATTCCTGCCTATAATTGAAATCATAAAATACATAGATATTTCGGCTTGTTCTTTAAATCGAAATTTACCAGGTTATTTTTCTTTAACAGAATTAATAAAAATAAAAACATTATTAACTTACAATTTACCAGATAAATTTCAGTATCTATATCTTAAATTTGTTAGAGGTGGTTTGAGGTTTGTCGAAACTTTTTCAAACAAATGAAAGCGTCTTTTTCATACTCAATGGAGAGAGTTGCTTACTATATGAATCCATATTTACGACCTGATAGGCAAGATCACCTAGTTAGGTGTTATCATCGTCAATTTAATTAAGGTTTCCCTATTTATAGAAAACCTACTACCTATTTAGTAGACGAAATTACCGTATAGGTTCTACCAGTTTTTGTTTGTTTTGTTTTTTATTACATTATGACAACACTATCTCAAGTGTAAAATTATTAAGGCTTTAAAATGGTCGCCGAACACGATAATGAAGTAAGCACTGTTACATATACAGCCAATATTCATACATATATACTTTATTATTAATATTTATGCTAGGTGTACCCTGTAGTAATAGATCTAAATCGTGTAGAAGGATCCTTTAAGAGTAAGAGTAAAATGATGACTAAAACTGCTTCATCATATGTGGCAACGTTTCGGCTTCTCGAGCCATTTTCGAGCCTCTACGTAAGATTACTTAAAAGAGCTGAAGAGTTATGTTCTACAACAGGACGTAGTTTTTTTGGTATACTCTTTCTTTTTAATTGTTACCAATTGTTAATTACTTGCTGTGATAATATTTTTTTAGTTTATTGTTATTAATGTTGTTGCAGTTTTTGTGCATGATGTCCGCCCGTTTTTCTCGTTTTAAAATTGTAGTGATATTTTTATCAGTTCCACTTAGGTCACCTATGTTACACATGGAAATTGACGTGGTAAACTTCCAGTTCTCCTTATGTTATGACTTCTTTTTAACTCACAACTCTTCAGCTCTTTTAAGTAATCTTAAGTAGAGGCTCGAGAAGCCGAAACGTTGCCACATTTGATGAAGCAGTTTTAGTCATCTTTTTACTCTTACCCTTAAAGGATCCTTCTACACGATTTAGATTTATTATTATTAGTTAACTATAAAAAAAAAAACTGTTTATATCTAGATAGTATAAAATCTCTAAAGAAAATATTTAGATGAAGAGGATGCCGATGTGGAAAATGCAGCTAGTAAAACATGCTCAAGTGAATTAAACATGGTATGAAAACTATTTCATAAACTAACAGGCTAGAAATTTTCTCTCCAATATTAATTTAAAAGTTAAGCCAGACTCTACTAACAACCTATTTCATGAAAAACTTTGTTTTCATTTAATAATTCCTTGAATTGTTTTTTGGGAATTTTATTTCCTTAAACCAAATTATTATTATGTAAAGTAGAAGTAAATATTTTACTCTCTGCATTCTTCAATAGTATAATCAAATATAAATAACTTCTTAATTCAGTAATAAATTTAGATAGATACATAATCAATTTTATTTAGTTTCGATGATAATGTTCTTTTTTTGGTAAAGCTTACACAAGATAACATTCCTTGAGTAAACAATATTCGTTAATAGTCAGACCACAAAAGATAAGCAGTCTCATAAATAAATCAGCTGTTAGCGAACCACATAAAGAATCAGACTAGACGAGTAGCTCACCTGAAACCAAGGTCTAAACTCGTATATCTGTGTCTTTTATGAATAATACATGTTCTACAATAATTATGATCACATCAAGTATTTGTGTAAAGTGGTTGATCCCTTTTTCTTATAATAACACAATTTTCTGTTAATCGAGACGTAAAAGAAACTACAAATCGAGACAGCCAAGATACGCTTTCTCAAACATACATTTTATTCGATATCCTTTGTGAACATTGACCTCATATCCCTGACCTATATGGTGTGAAGTTATTTTGGAAAATACAATTTCCCTGAAAAAAAAAACACTTATATGGTGAAAACCACCATTTTAATGGCCTGAACTTACTATAAAAATAGTTGGAACCGTTTTTGTATTTTTGATTATATAGAAAAGTACTATACGTATACACATGATTTTTTTCTGGAACACGTATACCAAATTAAATCGAATTTGGTTAAAAAATGTCATCACAGATCATAGACATTAAAAAAAAATGTTTTTAAAACGTTAAAATCCATCCAAATTTAAAATAGAATTTGTATCTCTATATATTATACTGGTATATGACAAAATAAAAATTTCTCGAAAAACTCGGTGTTATTCACTCCAGTATCTACCCCTAAAATTTGTTACCAGGAATGAATTTTAATTAGCATAATGACATATGAAGCTTTTGTATTAGCAGTTCAACGATGACCCAACATCGAGGTTTAAATTTGTCTGCATTAAAAGTGAGTTCATTTTTTTATTATTTTCATTCTTTTTTTTTTTTTTTTACATCAATCATTATATTATTTGTCAAGTTAGTAATACATTTGACAAATAAATGTCATATAAAATTATTCAAATTCTTACCTAAAACCACAATTTTGAAAGGAAAATAGTAATATTTAGCCTTCACCAAGCGCTCTACGGGGGGGGGGGGGGGGGATCATGCTAGTAATTAGTGATTAGGTTTCCTATAATTATGTAAGCCAAGCAATAAAATGAAACGCTTTAATAGTATTGTTTTCAAAGCATTCATAGTAAAGAAACAGAACTATTCTCTATACATAATTCATTCCAGTAGAATAATAACACTAAAATACCCTGTGCATCGCAGTAAAGAGGCTATTTATTGAATGCAAAAAATGCTCCATTTCATTACCAGGCACGATTAATAACCAATAATAATTTCAAGATAAAAATAACTTTTTATATACTACGTTTTTAAATTTTCTGTTGAATCGTATGTAATGTTGATAATATAATTGTTATTGTTATATAATATATAGTGCTAGTGAAAAAAAAAAAAATTATAAATCCGAATTTATTTACATCACATAAATGACAACCATCTAGAGAGCTGATCTTAAACCTATAAAAGGACAAATCTTTGTACAACGGATCTCCCAAACACCAAATCTAAACCGTGCCATCGATATATTTGAAATAATATAAATAATATAATCGATATTTCCTGTTTTGCTGTCATTCAATGTTTTTCTATCACAAATTTGAGACCCGTCAAAATAAAGATTGCGTAAATATGGGATATGGCAAAACAAATATAATAAAATAAAATAACTTGCGGATTTTTTCCGAACTAACTTTCCGTACAGCAAAATTTGCTGAAAACCAATTAAATTCTGCTGAAAGATGGCTAAAAGTATTAAAATAATGCATTGTCACCGTGTTCTGAGATATGCTAAAAGTTTCAAATGTCTAGCTATTCGGGAAGTTAGTTAGAAATCGATTGCCAGATTTGTACCGGACAAACAAACAAACAAACAAGAAAGCAAGCTAATAAAAACGTAGTAAATAAAATAATAAAATCGTTATCTATGCTTCAAGAGATAAAAAAAAAACTCAAAAATTTTCCTCACCAATAATAATGTCAAAATAGTGGTAGATATTTAGTTCAAATATAGGGAAATTGTTTATTTTTTAAAAAAGTATAATTGGTGAGAATACACTTCAATCGGCGCAATAGTTCAGAAATTATTTAGCGTTAACGTTTCACAGTTCAAAAGTCGATATCTTCAAAATGGCGGCCTATATCAAAACGAAATTAAATGGAAATGTTTTTGTTTTACAAAGTTGTATAATTGGTGCAAATTTCAGCGCTATCGGAAAATGCTTCAATATTTTACGAATTTTTGGTGACAGCAAATGACATCACAAATTTATAATTTTCCGGGCAGATCAACTACATATTTAAGGTCTGACATTTGTATGTATGCGATTTTTGTAAGTTCAAATTACTATATTAAAACGTGGGAGTTATGCGTGATTTGATGTCAATATCCATAACCAACATTGTTATGACAATCTTTTTTTTTTTTATAAAATTGTTTATAAGTTTAACTTCTCGTCAATATTTTTCCACGGAACCACGCCTACAACATGCGCAACAAGTTTGCGCACACCTCTGCGAAAAATTAATTAATTAAATTAATCGATTTCGTTGCACCAATAAAATCGAACTGGTGGTGACAGACACACACATACATAGAGACATGAAAAAATTTAAGGTTGGATTCGGTTTATATAGCCAAGATAATAAGCAATTAATGAAAATATAACTGTTCTGCTTTATAAGAAAATACACCCTAAAACCTCAGAAAATAAAATAATAAAAGGGACAAAAATAAATCAGGTCAAGTAATAAATCAGATTTAGACACGGGAAAAACCATCCAGACCTGTAACCTGTCACTTATAATCTTCCTTCAAGGGGTAATCAGAATATTAGATTAGTATAAAATCAAAATTTCAAACTAAATTTCTATTATAAGAATTAAAAAAAAACAGCTGTCTAAGATATACTATTATTACACAAAGGAAGTTTAACTGACATTTACTTAGACAAATCTCTATTAATACAAATCAATGTATATATATATATTATGAAGTGTTGCTTAAGAATTGCGTTTTCAAACAAAGTATGTTTGTGTTATTATTTTCTTTATGCATTTTTTCAATTCATAAAGTACTTAAATTATAATTAAATATCAATATGTGACTTTAGCTAAAAGCCAAAAATTCTTACCTTTTCATAAATGTTGACGTGGTTAGGTGTGAATTTCATGGTGACATAATTCCAGAGAATAATCACAAAAATCGCCTCTTTAAGTTTATTACACAACAGTAGAACATGATTTCATAGAAACACATAATTATAATCATGTAATATAAAACATAGAAAACATGATTACGCGTAACAATAATTGTATTTAAAACGTTACACTAATAACGCAAATTATGTTTCAAGTACATGAATGATATACAAATTCAAAGGATTATACTTGTGAACGAAAAAATGAATTATATCAAACACATTCTGTAGTGATCTTTAATGCTTTTACGATATTAAGATTTGTTAAAAACTCGACACATAAATTACATATTTATAAAGAAATAGTTTCAAATCAATGATTAAATACTAAACACAAACATTTATTTTAAATTTAACACCTTGAAATAATTGTAATAGAACTTAAAAAGAAATATTAGGTATACGGATAAAGAATTGAACTGACGCTACGTGGTTAAGAAATAAACTGCAGCGAAAAGCAACAGCTGATTCACTTCCACTCAGTTTAACCAACTTAGAAGCAACAAATAACTCTGAATACAAAAAATACTTACGTTATTAAAATAAATAATTTTTTTTATCAAAAATAATACTATGTGCGATTAATAACAAGAAATAAAGTAAGTTATACCATTAAGTATAAGATAAGTCTATGTGTAGAGAATATTTATTTGGGTTACCTAAATGTTAATGGGAAAGATCTGGAATTCAACATATAGAATTAGTAATCAGGAACCGAATCTAAAGTAGAACAATCTTACGACACTCACAAATAATTAAAACATATAAAACCACTGCACTGTTATATTAACCAAATCTCTTTGTGACGTTTCAGCTTAAAAACTACACAACCCGGTTTATTATAAATAGGAGAATAACAGACATTGGTCTTCCGCCCGTGTCTATCGAAGAACTAAATGAAAAGATGCCATTAGGTTGTTGTGTAGACTTGTCTAGTTAAGAAAAAATAAAAACAACACTTTTTTCTTTAGGTAAGGACAAGTAAAAATAATAATAAACTTTGGACCCTTAACTCTTAACTCCTACATGAAGAATAATTTAAGTTTAAACTTCTCTTATAATAAAGAAATAAAGAAAATTTTCTTTCTAAACAAAACTAACAGTCCAGATAAAACAAAATAAATGTTATAATAAACTAAAAACTAGGCATCGCGTGGCTCTATCATTTAAGCGAGCGTAATGGAATAAATATTAGATAGTTCATCACGATGAGTTGATATTTAAAGAATATGCTAGTAATAGAGCGCAGTGAAGTGGTGGGGGGGGGGGGGGGGGGAAGGGTTATTCTACTATTCCTTAAAAGGCCCTACACACGACCCGACACGACCTTACTCCTCTCTTTGGAGAAAGTTTGGTCGTGTGGGGTTGAGGAGTCGGCGGACAGCGCTACACACGGACCGACTCGACTTGAATCGAGGGTGGGGGAGCTCCCGACAGTTTAACCAAATTTCGTTTTGTATATTTAACTATTTACTCCCTCAACAATAATTATATGTTTTACTGTTCTTGCTTCCGTGCTTACTGAAGGTAACGGAGGCTATGTGATCGTTGTTAAGAACGAAAATTCTCCGATACTCCGATTTCAAAAACTCCAAGATAGACATCCGATTCAGAGATCAGGGAACATTTTTGGTTCCAAGTCTGTCGCTCAATTTTGGCAAACCAACATATTATCTTAAAAAATGCACGTCCGATTTCAATGAAATTTGTATGGTAGATCATAATTAGCTCATTGTTGGTCCCATATAAGTTTTACCCTCTGCACTAATTTCTTTAAAAAATGCCAAGGGCCAAGACCGATATCCGTTTTATGACACCAGGGAACATTTTCTGTTCCATATCTGTCTGTCATTCTGTCCAACAACATTCTTTGTGAATCATCATTCCTGCGACCAAACAGCTAGTTCCATCCGATTTTAATGAAATTTAGGTAGTAGGTCATAATTAGTCCACTTTTAGTCCCCTTATAAGTTTCAAAATTTTGCGCCCATTGTATTGGTTTTTCTTTCACGTGCGCACAAAGTTTCGTTTAGTAATACTATATATTTAAAAGTACGTATAGATACTTTGTCCAATGTAGCTCACAGATGGTCCCATTGTAATTTTAACTGTATGCACACTTTAAATATGGTTTTATTGATATTTTAATTTATGTAATAAACAAAACAATTTTGATGGATTTGAAATTGTCTGCCAATCACTGTGGCACATAGCTTCATCGCTTATACTTCAATGATTTTATGCTTTTACAATCCATTATTGTCTAATTAACTTAATAATTTACTTCTTTTTTTGAATCTATCAAATTTGTTCTGATATTAATAAATGCTCTTCAGAACGATCACATAGCTTCCTTTACCTTCGGTAAGTTCAGAAACAGAAACGGGGGAAACATTTTTAAAAAAAAAATCCTTATATACAGTTTCGTTCTTGTTCTGTCTGTCACTCTGTACGGATCCAATAAATTTGGATCAAAAGAGATAAAAACATGAAACTTATCAATATTGAAATTCTTTTTGACGCGCACACAGGAAAAATATAGCAAACCCAAAAATATAATTAATTTTTAGTTTTATATATTTTATACTCTGATATAAAACAAATATATTTCTTTTGACATTTTGAGTGGGTATCAAATAAATTAAAGAGTTGATTACAAAAGTATATAACACTTGTTGAAATTGTTTAACTTTCCATGCGATTTCGTTTATAGTGAATTTTTTTTATTACAATACATTTTCATATTAACAATACCAAAGAAAGCCTTTTTACATAGGAATTCACGCCAAGCCATTTATTTCTCTAGCAATATCCCTAAAATTTGGTGTCTCGAAAAGAAATTAACTCTTATAATTATTTAATCATAATCCTTTAACCATAAATATACATAGCAATCGCTTGGTAGCGGTGTACGCAAAACGTTAAGGGGAGTGCAGCCAATATATAATCTATGCAGGGGTCTGGAGAGAGCTTGAATTTACCATGAATTTAGAAGCTAAACTCCGTAGTTATGGTTCTAACTCCTGGTCGAGGCATGTTCTCCGAGACCAATGGTATTAATATGCAGACGTGGGGCCCGCACAATTTTCATCTTCGGTCATAGCCTGGCAGTAGGGTATCCAATGACCCAGGCTTGTTCTCCTACCGTGGTTTTGCCTTATTGGGCTGCATGAATACAGCAGCAATCTTTGCAGGAGAGGGGGTGTTATTGGGGATCCGGTCAAAGGCTGCGGGTTCTCTTGGTGAGTCCCTCACCTCTAGCCGGTTATTGTTTAGAATTCTACAACCGAGCCCTTCGGAACGGCTAAATAAGGCCAATAATTGTAAATGAAAGGGCAGATTGGTGTGGGGGGGGGCCGATGAAAGGGAGACCCTTCCCTAAATACCTGCGTCCTGCCTCCACAAACAAATATTTGATTGCATTCGATTGGGGAGGATTGTGGAAGGGATAGAGAATCGCCGACACCGTGGCAAAAGGCTAAAGGAGGGGGAAGAGGGGTAGAGACGGAGAAATTTCATTACAGATATGAAAGGTTTATAGGGAATGAAATTCGGGAGACCCGATAGCCATTTTAACGTGGAAGGATAACAGAGAGATTCTGACAACGGTTTAAATAGTAAGTAGAGAAACCGCACGGCCCCCAGGGGGCACTGGTACCGTGACACAAGCTACAAAGTAAAACAACCTCCAAAAAGCATATCTCAAATACTTCCCCCACCCGAAACGAAATTTAACTCTGAATATTAAACAATGATTTCAATAAGGAGAGAACAATACCTGATACAGGATTCAATCACTAGGTGCGCCACCATCGTCTAGCTGACACCCTAACGCCGACCTTAACCAACTTTCTATTCAACTTAATCAATTCAAATAAACTTTATCAGTATTTTATTGTCATGCCAAAATAAAATAAATTTATTCCTCACTAGTTTTAACTACTCTATTTGTTAAACAGATATAATCAATTAACCAACAACTAATGAAACATTTTTTCGATAGATGATAGCCAGTTCAAAGATTATTTCAAATTAAAAGATCCTGTATGTGAAAAAACCTTTGGTAGGTATAACCGATAATCAAAATATCTAACAAATTAGTTTTAATTACTAAATGTAAGTATAGTATCATAAACGTGTTATTTCCTTAATTACTAAATCTAATTAGCTGCAGAGATCAATCAAAGTACGTTGTGTAATACTCTAATTAGTTGTAGATCAAAACATGTAAAACTATCTGATAATTTAAACATTCCAGTCAAGTACTTGCCAGCAAGCTGCTAAAAGGGTTTCTTCGGTCAGAAAAATTCATACATCGCACATTATTTATATATATATATATATATATATATATATATATTATATATTATATATATATATATATATATATATATATATATATTATATATATATATATTATATATATATATATATATATATATATATATATATATATATATATATATATATATATATATATATATTTTAAAAACTAAAATATGTATAAACAGTTGAAATTGAAGAGAGCAAGGTGTGCATATATTATCCTTAAGCATCTTAGCAATACACTTATTTAGTTCTTTTTAGGGGGGGTGACACACTTCGCTACCCGGTCATCAATGAGAATAGATGGAACCTGTCACACGAGGTGGCGCGACCTGCCGGGTGGCACTACACGGTCGACCGTCCGACGGTCTAGCTTGTTTTATCACGCCTTTACACTTTAATAATCTGATTGAGGCCAGGATTCACGAAAATATACTAAATTATTTATTCACTGAACTCCCTCGTCTCACAGCCATACAGAAGAATTGCTTCAACATTGGAATTATGTCCTTTACATGATTTTTTTTTAATTTGTTTAGTGGGATAAACTTAAATGTCAAGGATCCTTTAACTTTTCGAATAAACTTTGCACAGGTTTAATAATTTCAAATTCATCGCAAACAGAAATGGAATCCTTTCAATTTTAATTTTCTCCAGTGAGTTTGCTCAAATGAATCTAAATGTCCGACAAATTATGTCTTGACGTATCTATTTGTTTTGTAACAGTGTTAGCATAGAGATGATCTCAAGTAAACACAGGTGATGCAGTATCTCGCTTCGAGGCAGGGGGTTGGAGGTATAGAGAGGCACCCATGAATATTACCCCTGTATAATTAATCGGTTAAGCAGCGTGTAAAATCGATTATTCCATCATAATATAACAGGTAGAATATTATAATGTAGCCAGCTCGACGTATTATCAATGAGAACCACAATCATATCAACATAAACTAAAACAATATAATTATGCTGACGTCGAAAGCCTTACTTCGACAGCATTAATATTCTCGGCTCTGAATAAAAATAATTGAAATTCCCATTGCAGACAACAACGGTGCAATACAGCATCGTATCAACAATGCTAATTGTCAATATCAACAACAAACCCTATGGAACAAAAGCACTCATTAATCCCTGCACTCCATATATCTGCAAAAAAGACAAGTGCCAACCAAATATTTCCACATATTTTTGGAACGAAGTTCCTTATGGCACATTCTGGAGCCCGGGAGTGAATCCGAAAAAAACGACCAAAATCACCGTCACGCCAAATCCGTCACGAAATCTACAGATGACGATAACTTGAGTAAAAGATCACCGAGTTAGATGAAATTTGGTACACATGTTCATTTTACCAATGCCCAGGCTGAGTTCGTCGGAAAAAGTTATCCGCCCAAGCGTTCACGCGCAACGCTCGCGTAAACGTAAGCTTCAAAAGACGGGGAAATGTGTTATTAAGGAACCCTGTTACTTGACTTGTTTTGATTATTTTTATTATATATGTCAAAAATGTAACTTTGTTTTGTAAATAAATAAAATATAATGATGTTAGAGGAAGGCCTGATCCAAAACTTTACTAACTAACTAACTAATATAATCATGTAAAATATCACCCTGATACAAGCAGAAGCTGTAGAGTAGGGAAGAGATATATTTTATAATATTTTAAATTAATTGGCTGGGTAGGTAGAAAACAGTCCTATTTCAATCCAAACTCCTTTAACAAACATACTCTTTCACTATAAACTCATCATGATCAACTTTTTTCTTATATACAATACTAATTTATAGTAAGACGCTTGCTTTAATTATACAAATAATGATTTTCTTTTAATTTTGCCTTAACTCTGCCATGTACAAACAGTTCGTTACTTTTAATTTTGTCTCTTTTCTAACTCCGACATGTATAAGTAGTTAGCAATGTATACGTACTTAGCAGTGTGATTTTATAATTTATATTTAATGGAAAATGTAAGAAACTTCGTTCCTACCGGGTGTCCCACGACACCACACGTATTTTTTTCTTTAAAAAAATGTTCTATTTACAATTACAGATCATACAATTGTCTAAAAACAGTTAAAAATGGCCTTATAATTTAATAGCTAATAGGAGTAAGACTTGACGTTTTTCCATGGTCCTGCCAGTTTACCTACCTATGTAGTTGAGGAAAATTCCTTTTTTTGAATTTTTTCCTGTTTTAATAAAAATAATCCTACCGCGGGTTTCCGCAAGCCGAGCGAATTTCCATTGGAAATTTGTAGTTCAATAATCTGCAGTTTAAACCTCTTTGAAACTACTACTATTATGTTTAGATAACCATTATTATAAAAACCCTAATTTAACTAAAATATTTATTTTAAATTGTAGTAGGATTATTTTTAATCTTTGCTGACTCATCAGGAGGGGTTAATGACGTCATAAAGATCCCATTTTTCGTGGGGATCCTCATCTCAACGAGATGATTTTTCGGTGCAAGTTTTATTTTGATACGTCAATTCGTTCGAGAGCTATTGTGCTCACAAGAAATCCGCAAGAAATTGTCGTTATTACTACTATTATTATTATAAAATTATTATTCGAATCGCTATGGTACCTCATTTTTTGGATTCAGGATCTTAAAAAACATATGAAGCGATACCTCACTTGATTTTTGGTATTTTTTTTATCTTTGCTGACTCATCAGGAGGGGTAAATGACGTCATAAAGATCCCATTTTTCGTGGGGATCCTCATCTTAACGAGCTTGATTTTTGGGTGCAAGTTTTATTTCGATACGTCAATTCGTTCGAGAGCTATCGTGCTTACAAGAAATCCTCTAGAAATACATATACCTATATATATAATAATATACCTATATATATAATATACCTATATATATAAATACATATACATATATATATAAAGTTTTGTAAAACCTATTTTTTCGTGATCAGGGGCCCATGAAACGTGTTTTGGCCACAATCCCGGCTCAAACTCCCGCCATGCCAGTGGCTCTATTAGCCAATTTTTTCCAATGGAAATTCGCTAAAAAAATCTATGTAAAATAAAAGAATCAATTTGCAAAAATTAAAGAGCGCAATTATGAATTGTTTCAGCCAACTTGAATAAAATAAAAATTTAAAAGTCTTTTTATCTTTTTGCTTCCGAGTTTACCGAAGGTAACGGAAGCATTGTGTTCACTTTTGAGAACGAAAAAGTTTTATGCCTCCGATTTTAAAAATTCCAAGACAGAAATCCGTTTCAGACATCAGGGAACATTTTTGGTTCCGTGTCTGTCTGTCTGTCTGTCTGTCTGTCGGTCTGTGTGTCCGCGAATTATGAAACGTGCGACGATAACTTGAGTAAATGTCCACCGATTTTGATGAAATTTGGTAGACATGTTCATTTTACCAATGCCCAGGACGAGTTCGTTGGACAATTTAATCCGTTCAAGCGTTCACGCGTAATGCTCACTTAAACGTGAACTTTAAATTTAAAATTGAAATTTTAGGTCGGGAAAAAAATCAAACTTCATCTATTCAATGAGACAAAAAAAATGTCAAATACAATTTTTTAGTAAAACCTACAGCGACACCGCTATGAAATGTTAAAGATCGCTAAAACTATTAATGGTTTTAGGCAATAAACAATATAACAATAAAGTAATATAACGATAATGTTAATGTTAATATAACAATAAAGTACGTGATAGGATGCGAGGAAGCTTTGTGCCACACCAATTGGCAGTCTATTTAGATATACTTTATCATATGCATGTAAATTTTCTGTTACTACTTATTCGTAACTAACGGATGCTACCTTTGATAAATTAAATTTTGTTTTAAATTAATATTTTAATTTTATACAGATTAAAAATTCATAGACAATTGAACGTTTATCTATGTTCAGATAGTAAGTAATTAATGAATTCCTTTTTGAACATCCTTCCTAAGGCTAAGAAAATTGAAAGTTTGTTCTAAATTAACAACACAATTTCTGCTCATATATAATACGAAAAAGTCTACCAACATAAAAAAAATATAAGAGGTTTTTAGAAATTGAGGCAATAAAACAACAATAAATTCAGCTGACAATAAAAGAAGATAGAAAAGTCTTTTTACTATCTTCTCATTAAACTTTACTCCTTCGATATTTCTTCTTCTTTCTCATTTTAGGAGAAATCAGTCAGTTTCTTTGTCGAATGATAAAAACAAGGAATACGTCAATCTCAATTTCAGACTAGTGGCTCCTCACTTCTTTTGCTCCACTTTTTTTTTTTTTTTTTTTTAAAAAAAAAGAAAGTTTTAGTAACTTCTTCAAAAGAAATTAAACAATATTTCCGTCATCTCTTGTTCTCTTAACACCCTCTTTCTCAAGAGGCACTCAAAGTACTCAAGTATATACATATATATATATGTGTGTATACATAATATAAAAAAATAGAAGGGAGAGAAAGGAATTAAAACTTTTGTTTGCATTTCATATTTTCCCCTTTTATAAATAAAGAAGAACTGTCGTTATCTTTAATGATTCTTTTCTCTTTCCCTTTTTTATTTGTTTGAAATTTCTTCTTTTTTTTCTGCTTCTTCTTTGATTGGTTAATTTCTTATTCTGGTTTGGAATGAGAAAGCTGTAAAGGGAAGAAGGACAGCATTGAGATGTCAGAAAGGAATAAGTGTAATTAGTAGTAGGTACTTAACAAAGTTAAAAAAAAGTAAGTAAATCAAAATAGATTTTTTTTTCTTTATTTTGCCTGTCTTCTTCTTCTTCTTTTTTTTTTTTTCTTTTTTTTTTTTTTGATTGTGTGTATTTTGACACACAGACATCTATTGAGATTAAGTGAAAATAAAAGAAGTCAAAATAGGAATTGATATTAATAGAAGTGTTCATAATATCACTGATTTTTCTACCAAGTTTGTACTCTCTAGGTTAAATACCTTGAGCGCTACCATGATAACACACATACACACGTCATGCTGAAAACCACTCAGGACTCTCAGGAGGTCTTAAAAACACCCAAAACGGATAATTCAGTTGAAATCTCGAAAAAAAAAAAAAAAATTGGTGAAAACATTACTTTTCCTACCATAGGTGAGGAAAAATAAAAAAGTTTTTAAATAAAATTATTATTCTAATTATAGTTTCAAAATAAAGTAGAATAAATAAAACAATGAGTTATTTCAGAGTATAATATAAGTGTAGACTAGTGTGAAATAGAATGTGTCATTCGTATTTCTAAAGAAGTTGGCTAGTAAAGATAAATTACTAGAGACAACCAGCTGGTAACCGAGGTGCAAGCTAGCTGGCTAGACCTAGCTTAATATAGAAGCTGTCAACTCCCTCTCTCTCTTTTAAATCCTTGCCTAAGAAAATTTACCTGGGGGAGCCCAGACAATTTATAACTAAGTGTCCTGAGACCGAAGGCAACGAGTGAAGAATATTTTCATATTACGGAGCCCTTAGAGAGAAGAGAATTTTTCAACTCTGATGTACTTTTAAAGCTTACTGATTAATCACTCAAAACATTTTACTTTAACTAATGAAATACGCTTTTTTAATTTCAATCTAGAAGAAAGTGAAAATTGAAATAAATGCTTTCTGCATTATCCGATTTTGATTTCTGTTTATTAAAGTATCGTGTTATTTAAACAATAAATATATCAGCATTTTATTAACAAGGTTGAACTGGTAATAATCTTATTTGATAATCAGTTTGTCTGATGGCCGATCTATGAAAACATTTTGATTAATTAATTAAAGAATAAGAAATTTCAAAAAAACATCTGAAGTCGGCGCAGGCGCAAGTAGCGAACAAAATTAAAAACGTAAACCGTAATATTAAGTTTTATAAGTAGTAGTATTAGTAATCTAGTACTTCCTATTAGAACGGGTAGGACGAACCACTTGTTCGAACCTAGCAATTAGGCCATCTTTTAGGCCCATTTTACGCCCCGTGTTGAGAGTTCCAGCTACTTCACACATTTGTACATTGTACCGCCAAAGCGAGTTTGGTATGGTCATTAGTAAGCTATATAAACATGCGGCAAAGCGTGGGGAAAAAGTCCCCATAAAGGGTGTCCCTCGCCCTGTTCCGTCCTCGAACCAGAGATACAAATCACATCATCATGACAAGGAGCGGACCCACTTCAATCGGACCACATCAAAGAGTGCCCCCATAGGGGGTGTCCCTCGCCCTGCTCCATCCGCGATTCATAGATGCAATTCAGAGTATCATGGCACGGTATTGAACCTACGATCTTGAGTCGCCTCGAATAATTGATAGCTGGGCGAGCACCTAAAGCCCCTCAGCCACGCTGGCTCTCGTTAAGTTTTATAATATCTATAAAATAATAAGACACGACTATATTTATCCCCTAAATTTCTACAAACTTGCATTTTTCAACTCTAATCAATTCAATAAAATATTTAAATTTTATTTGATAAATATGTTATATGATATTATGTATAAGTCAATATAGTTAAACAATAAAAAAGCATATCTAATTTTTAGCCTTAAGATGCCTCAAGTGGAGGATAAATGTTGTTAAAGAAGGAGTTAGCGTTAAACTATTACCCTAAAGACCTCAGATATTCTAAATAGAATCAATATGCAGATATATTTTGTTAAGGTTTTACATTGCCAAGCAAAAATAAGTTACAACTTCTCTTATCTATTTACAATAATCGTGTATTAATATCGTATTTAATTTAAGGTAGAACCATGTTATCAAATAAGTTTGGATTGGGGGTTAGAGCATCATAGAATATAAATAAATATTACAGGGTATAGACGATACCCTTTATCTGAGTAGACGATTAAAAAATTAAATGAAGAGAAAAAAAAAAACTAGAGAAATGGACAGATTCCTGTTTAGAACTATGGAGACTATTTCTCTAGCTAGAAAATGTTTTTTATATAAAGGGTTCCGTCGTAAACGTGCTTAAAACTTTTTTTTATCTTTTGGTTTAGTTGGGTAGAAAAGAGTTTTGTGGTCTTAAGAACTCTCGTCCTTTTTTTGTTCTCTTCTCTCGCTAAAAACGACAGTGGGTCGAGTTATAAATATAATATATGTGTTTCTTTAATAAAACAGTAAATCCTTAAACGGGGTAGAATGAAGGGATAAAAGGGCCTCACATCGAAGCCTCGAAAACATCCGTAAATTTTATCTTCGTAGACACGGTTCCCCGAGAGGGGAGGAACTGGGGAGAGTACGCCAAGCCGCCTTAGACAGTATGTGTTGCGGGTCTGTCTACTACGACGTGTTAGGGAACACAGTCTAGTCTAGTTTCCTAGGCAAGGGTAAACTACGTAGTTTAGGGAGGGGGCAGCTCTAGTTTGGGCCGGCCCCACCGGATTTTTATTTGTCGCTAAAATTAGGTCAGAGTGGCAGGCATGCGCGGCTCGCCAACCAATAACCGTCTTGGAGGGGGTCCCCCTCCAACCAGCTCCTCCTCACAATATCTTCATTTACATCCTTTATCATATAATCTTCTCCTTCTTCCTTTTCTTTTTTAACCTACTTTAAATTAAATCTATGTTTCATTTAAAGTATCAAAAGGAAATATTTTTAAAAACATTAAAAAGAAAATGATCATCTCTTTATAGATGGCAAGACAACAACAATATGGTTTATAAAATCTGAAGGAGAAACAAATAAGAGATATATATATATATATATATATATATATATATATATATATATATATATATATATATATATATATATATATATAATATATAATATGTATATATGTGAGTAAGAGACACCAAGGGATGCATCACGTAAGGGTGGCACATAGGAAATGTTCCAACATCAGACATTACGTGGTTAAGATGTTGGCTCGGCATTCTGCGATCTCCTGCATCGTTTCGTAGCGTCCGACTCATCAGGAGTCCGACAATACCCCCTTGCTACGTTTGCGTGATATATTCCTTGGTGTCTCTCACTCACACACACACACATATATATATATATATATATATGTGTGTGTGTGTGTGTGATTTTTATTTTAAAAATAAAATGAAATGTCCCTAAAAAATGAAAATGTTTTGACATTTAGGAAGGAAGTATGAAAACAAACTGACTAGCACAGGCAGTCATTTGTGATCGTACACAATAAAACAAAAATCCTTCATTTGGTCGAATCAAGTTAATTCCAAATGAGTGCACGTAAAATAATATAAAATAAGAAATCTAGCTTGTAATGGTCCTTTCCCTCCAGGAAACAGAAGGGGTCGCTTAAGCAGTAAAAATACAAAATAAACCCACAGAATATGATAAACAAATCCATACTAAATATCCAGAGATTATCAAAGGAAGTAGTTTTGGCGGAAGGGTCGACGACCGACACAGTCATTAAGTTGACGGGGTGTTTTAATCCGTTGGCCGTTCTTTATATTTGGCCATGCAACCTATTGTTTTTTTAACGACCATCTATTGTACTCGGTCATTTATTAAAATAGAGAACGAGGATACGGTATTACTTAACCCATTATTTTTTTTCCGTTCGTTTACGATTAAAATAACAAGCCAAAGATAGATAAACCTAAGACTAAAAATTAAAACATAACTTCTTAATATATTGGCACCTATACATAAACATAATGCATAAGTTAAATATATATTTTTTTACAGGACTTCACTTGTCAGAATGTTGAGAATATCTAGATTCTTCACTTGTCAGCGGTTGCCCGTTATTCCGAAATTCCTCCCTCGGTCTCCCAGTCTCTATTCTGCAGGTTCCGCTCCATCATTGACCTTACGATGCCTCTCCTCCAAGTCGCTCTGGGACGGCATCTCTTTCTCCTGCCGGGCGGTGACCACTCCCAGTACTGTTCGCAGCCAACGCTCCTCTCGCATCCTCTTTACTTGACCGCACCAACGATATGATTGCTCCTGAATCCGTCGTCCTATCACCGTCTCGTCCGCTTCCTTGCGTCGCCTAATCTCCTCATTCCTCATCCTTTCCAACCTGGATATTCGAGCATCTCTTCTCAGCCCATCCCTCTCCACAGCACAAATTCGGTCATTCTGTCAGTGTCCACACTTCTGCTCTGTAGTTTAAAACACTCTCAAAAATGGTGGTCAGAATAGTCTTTGTGTGGTCCTTCCCATCGAACGACTCTACAGAACTCCATTCAGCATATCTATAGTCTTGCGAGCTTGAGAAGAGGGTGCTTAAATCGATCTGACACGTACCCGATTCATGGATAATACGAGTAGTCCCAAGGTACTTGAAAGAGTCCACTGCTATAATCAATGTCTATCTTTGGCCTTCCCTCCAACCACCACAAACTTTGTCTTCTCCATTTTAACTCTTAACCCTCCTCTCTATATTAGTATGATAATATTACGATGTTACTAATATGACCGATAGAAATAATTATCAATCTATTAAAATGATATTACATTATTTTTAAGGTCTAAAATCCTACTTTTTTAATATACGTATAAGCTTTAATGTTATCATAACAGCAGTGGGGATGAAAGAAAGAAATATTTCTTACAGTCCATTGACATTTGAGTTTAGTATCACAAGAGAATCATAGGGTTATAAGAAATCTTTAACACAACCCCTGCCGTGTAAAACTGACGGGCGCAGTTAGGCATTATCTAATGAGGTTTCGATGAATACATTATGTAACATTATAACCCCCCCCCCCCGGACCAAGAAGTGGTCTCCGATCCCCGGTCGTGTCTCAACCCTGACATGCTCGGTCTCCATCGGCGATGGTTTGTGTCAGCCCGTATTGCCCAGCAGGCGCAATCCCACAAAGACTTACAATCCTACTTTCCCATCACTCTTGATAAAAGATCTAAGTAAAGTTAAATCGCCCTTTAAAGTTTGATTACAAAACATTTACTAAATAGTTACATATTTTGTTGATTGATAAGGTTGTTTTATTTTTTAATAGAAAGATATTGTTTTGATTAAATGACAGTAAAACCTGATAATATGACCACCTGTATAATGATCCCATCTGGTCCCTACGAAACAATTTTTGTTGGTCCCTTAAGTGGGCACTTTATGGCGGCTTTCTTCTTTTATAGACTTAACAGGTATAAATTTAATTTTAATATGTTGACTGTATATTGGAGGTGAGAACGTTAAGAGGGGTAAGGGAAACGTTAAGAGGGGAGGGGGGGGGGAATTTAAACTTTACAGAGATATTTAAATTAATATCATCGTAATAAGTGCATTTTAATCAGGTCATAACTGTTTATATTTATAAAATATATACAACAGAATATTATTAAGTGTTTAAATTTAAGTAGATCGAATAATGTTTAATGCAATTCTATGTAAAATTATACATATATATATATATATATATATATATATATATATATATATATATATATATATATATATATATATATAAATATAAATATATATATATATATATATATATATATATATATATATATATATATATATATATATATATATATATATATATATATATTATATATATATATATATATATATATATATATATATATATATATATATATATATATATTATATATATATATATATATATATATATATATATATATATATATATATATATATATATATATAAAATATTTCATTCAAAATATAAGTTGTAGATGAAAGAGAAGTAAAATAAAACTCATAATAACAGCGTCAGTTAGTTACAAACAGTAATAACGAAGAATGTGAAATATTAAAATATTACACCTACATAATATACATATATTTGTATAACAAAACTTCACCCTCAAACCCTTATTTACCCCCCCCCCCCCCCCCCCTTCTCGCTTATTATATTAATTAAAGAAAATAAGAGGCGAATCAAATTATAAAGTTATATCAGCAGAATGGCACTTCAAACAGAATATAATGTAAATTGGCCATTACAAAGAAGATAATTTTAAAAAGACATCTTATAAAGTTTATAACAATATATTATTATTATTTTATTTATTTTCTTTTTTTATTATTATAATGAGGCCATTAAAATCATTTTACTCAAGCCATTATATTTTATTCTAATTTATTTATTTAAACACTAATATAAAGTTCAGACAAGATAGATTAATAATGTTGTATATATTGGGTAATGAGCTTCCTCGGAGAATTTACTGATTTAAAAATTAAGGGAATTTATTAAATTGACATTTTAAATAGAGGTGTTAGTGTGTACACAGTCAAGCACAAGACATAAAATTTCTCACACATAATTTCTCAAGCATTATAGTAATGTGCTGTCGACGAATTAGACATTTTACATTACTGTGCATAATAATTTGGTTTTAATGCACTACTAATTTACTATTAATTAATATTACTTCCTTGCTACCAAAGGTATCGAATGCCTTGGGATTATTCAGAAGATCAATTTTCTTTTACTCATCTGAATTGAAAAATTGCTAGACAGAAATCGGTTTTAGACGTCTGAGACCATTTTTGGACTTGTCATTGTTTGCCTGACTGTTGTTTTAATGACATTTTGGTAAGTACACCCCCACAAGTACATTGTTGATCCGAAATGAAAATCAACCTTCAGTGCATTTTAAATATATTATTGATTAATGAAATCAAATAGATATAAGTGTATACATACATATATGTACTGCATCGTTTCGTCGCGTCCTTCAATACTCATCAGGGGCCTGACGATGCCCACCCACCTCTGGACCTGGACCTATACTAGATCAAGAAGATCAGATATAAGACTTATCAGAGACGAGTGCCTCTCAAACCGCCTTACTTACTGATTAGTCGGACGCGTCAAAACGATGCAGGACATGGCACTATGCCGAGCCAACATCTTAACGACGTAATGTCTGATTTGGGAACAGTTCGTTGTGCCACGCTTGCGTGATACCGCCCTCGATGTCTCTCACACACGAATTGTGCAGTGTGCTAACACGGTATCATATATCATATTGTTGATATATACATTATATATATATATATATATATATATATATATATATATATATATATATATATATATATATATATATATATATATATATATATATATATATATATATTTAGAGAGAGAGAGAGATTTACAATTTGCTTCAATTGAAAGTTCATCAAGATACACAAATATTAGCCTCACAAAACAGCCAGTTAAACATTGTGTCTTTTTAATTTCACAATAAGATTTTATTTTTAGATTAAGGCATAGGGTTTTTATTATTTGCACAAGTTTACATTTGAAAAAGAAAGGGAATAAAAGAAGGTCCAGGTCTAATTAAATTCTATATTAATTTCTTTTTAGAATACAGACAAGCAAGAGAAAAACGATGAAAATTAAAGAAAAATCAGTGGAAAAACAAAGGAAAAATTGAGGCAAATGTTAAAAGGATCCTTGAACAACATTCACCCCCTCTATTCGAGTTGGTTTTTTTCCAGACTGAATGTATAATATATAAGAAATATGAATAATTTTTTATATATATATATAAAAATCAGCTTTTTATGTTTATTTTATTTTTAACTTTTATTCTTTTTTTCTCGTTGGGTTAAAATTCCCCCTTCTATACGCTCAATTTTTATAAACGAAAAGACCTTAAAATAAAATCTATTTTATCATCAATATAAACTGTTACTAGTTAGTAACTTGGTTAATAAATTTTCGTGAATTAAATTAGCTTTTAATTCAAGAAATTAGGAGACACTGCACGTCGCCTATTTTAATGCATACTATTAGCATATGCATTTTATTAGTTTATATATATCTTGAACATAATACCTATACTGGTAGTGTTCTTATTGTACAAAATAATAGCTCTATAGGTTTTATTCGTTTAAAGTAAATGGTTTTAGGTATTTCATTTGGTTTAGACCCCTGAGTAAAAACCGAAACTTCGGGATTGTAACAGTGTAATTTGTGACCGAAACCTGAGATTAGTTCTTTTATATATATATATATATATATATATATATATATATATATATATATATATATATATATATATATATATATATATATATATATATATATATATATATATATGCTAGTAGGAATATGTAAGCCGGTGAGGTTGAGCTTTTAAATGAAGCCAATTCTTTTTCAAAGTAGTAGGATTAGGAGGTTGCCAACTCGTTTAATCTGAGTCAAGTTTCATACCACCCACGCCCACGGGCAGGTTGGGTAAAGGTAGATAGCAGAGGGTTACTTGCGCCCTTAGTGCACCTGCGGTCTTAGAACCCGTCTTCTCTAAATTGGTAAGAACCGAGGCGGTCATTACCTGCCTCCAGTTCTTAATGACTTGGAGGAAGGGGTGGTTGAAGAAAAATAAGCGGCTCGGTCGTGCTTAGACAGCGCCCAGATGCTTACCTCAACTTCACCATTATATAAAGGACTTAACCAGCAAAATGTTTTGATAAGAGCTCTTTGTCTCTTCTTATAAACTCAAACGTCTCCTATACAAACACAACTAAATATAATTCATGTTTTGAAACTACTCACAGTAATTATGTAATGACAACTTTCAGCTCACAAACAATTCTTTCGATATTTTATTTTCTTTCTATACAAATTATTTAGACTATCCAATTAGTTCCTGATAGCTTCTAAATAGGTGCCCTAACTTCCAATAGCTTCGTCAGGTCAGATGACTACAAAACAATGTAATCCCAATGGGAATTAAAAGTATGAACTTGTTTGGATTCCCAAAATGATCACTTTTTTTTTTTTTGTTAATATTATGTACTCTTACGGTTGTAAATAATTGAACGAGCGTAGCGACTTTCTTGATTTCAGAGACTTTAGATTTAATTTAACTTTGGTTCGTTCGTTGGTGTGTTTTACGTTTCTATAACGATATCTGTCGTAAAAATTGACCGATTTTTACGAAATTTGGAAACCAGATTTATTAAAGCATTAGTGACAATTTGTAGTCACAGGAATTTCTACACTTCATATTTTCAAGATGGCGGCCAATATTTCGACGACAACTAAACAAAAAGTATTTAGTCAGCATGATATGTTATACATGGTTTTGAAGGAATTATAGAGTGGTAAAAGAATATGTAGCTATTTTTACAAAATTTACATTCTTTGCCGGTATTTTAATAAACAGGTCAAGTGTGTGCTAGTCAGCACACAGCGAGGGTCCGTAGGCCACACTGTTTAGTGTTTAACTGTAAAGTGTATAAACAGTGTTTTTTTAAAATGCTAAATAGCTTACTTTGAACCATTCTAAGGGTCTGATATTCTCAAAACACACTCTGATAATTTTTTTTTTCCACTGAACCGGACTAAAACCATGTAAATACATCTAAAAGACCATAATTAAAAAAAAAAACGTATTTTGTCAATAAAAAATAAAATAATATTTTTTTCGAAATTTCCAAAAAGTGGTATCTTTACTTTTGGTCGAAGAATGTTCAGGAATTTTTTCAGATTTTTTGCACTTCACATAAGCGAGATAGAGGGGGGGGGGGACACGTTTCAAACCCGCTTCAAACTCGCCTACGCTCCCCCTATCAAAGTTATAACCAAAGAATTATATATTTTTGTAATCAGCTCGACGTACCCTTTCATATAATACCCCTCACGGTGTCGAAAAAAAATAAAAAAATTTAACCCTTAAGTTTTTTTACCCTAATTTTTTTGAATTTTTTTTTTTTTTTTAAGTCGCTATATTTTTAAAATATGTGGGCAGGTACAAGACACATACATGTCAAATTTCAAAGTGATCGGACGAAAGGTGTAGCCGTGAGAGCACGCGAGAAGACGGACGGACAGACACACGCAGGAAAATATAAGGGTCCTTGGTTTTGCCTACGGACCCTAAAAAAAAAAAATGTAGTTGTAATGGGGGTATTAAAAACAAATTAAATTTTTATACAGGATGTAAACATATCATTTTAAAGCACTTTTCAGGTAGATTAATAATATGTTTTCCACACAACAATATTTTATGGTAGCCATGTTAAAAAGAAATACGGCATATATAAGACCAAAATGTATATTTGTCAACGCGAGTTCTTTATGCGCCACATCACTAGTATAATAGGATTATCTACTTCAATTTTAAGATCTTAATTTACACATTTATTTCAAATCTCATACTACTACTACTAAAATTTTTAAAAATGAAACAGCATCATCACCAATGCATAATTTTTTGATTAATTGTTTTCTACTCTCTCTCTCTCTCTCTCACTTTATGGCGGCATTGTAAACTCTTGTTTAAAAGTATGTATGTTGAGTATTTAATCAATTAATTTTATATAACATACATTACTTAAATAAGGGTTATTATATATATTTCATACACATATTTCATATTATGTTTATTCTGTTTCTAGAACTTAGGTTTCACTTCTAATGCGTGAGAGGCTCAGACATATTTATTATCTTCAGTTTTGTCAAAAAATGTGTAATGACGTAATAGAGAGATGCAACCTAAATATTTTGCTGTTGCTAATACAACAATACCAGCATAAAAAAATAGACTGCCAATTAGTGTGGCACATGGCTTCCTCACATCCTATCATGTACTTAATTGTTATATTAACATTAGCATTATTGTTATATTGTTTATTTGTAAAAACTATTAATAGTTTTAGCGATCGTTAACACTTCATAGCGGTGTCGCTGTTGCTTTTACTAAAAAATAGTATTTGAAAAAAATGTACATTGGATAGATGAATTTTGATTTTTTCCCAACCTAAAATTCCAAATTTAAATTTGAGTTCACGTTTACGCGAACGTTGCGCGTGAACGCTTGGACGGATAATGCTGTCCAACGAACTCGTCCTGAGCATTGGTAAAATGAACATGTCTACCAAATTTCATTAAAATCGATCCACATTTACTCAAGTTATCGTCACACGTTTCATAATTCGCGGACACACAGACCGACAGACAGACAGACACGAGACCAAAAATGTTCCCTGATGTCTGTAACGGATTTCTGTCTTGGAATTTTTAAAATCGGAGATACAAAAGTTTTTCGTTCTCAAAAGTGAACACAACGCTTCCGTTACCTTCGGTAAGCTCGGAAGCAAAATAAAAAAAAAAAAAAAAATAATAATAATTTCAAGCCAGTTTATATAAAAAATATAACAAAAAAGAATCCAGATATTTTTATTAAATATAGCATACTACATCTATATATTTATATACGAATTAATATTTAATTAAAAAAGAATAATTTACAGGTTTAAAAATATGTAAAAGGAAAAACGTAGTTCTACCCTTTTGTTTAAGTTTAATAACTTGGGTATTTTACAAAAAATTCAGTCAATTTTTTTTCAAAAGTTCCGTGAGTGCTATCGACAGATAGAAGCATGTAGAGAAAGCCCTTTTAAGTTTTAAAATGTTATTTTTCAAGCCTATGAATCTAAATAAAAAACAAACATTTGAAATGAAAAAAAGTATCAAACAAAAAGGAATATTTAACCAGTTGTACTTTCCTTCAATGTTACTACTCTATTTATTTCTAACATGTGAGGGAAAAATAGCTTAATTTAGACCCCTTTGAATCGAATCGAATTGGATTGAAGATAGTTTTATTCATTTAGGGAAAACATTTCCGCTTCGAACAGAATAGGCAGACAGAAGGAGCTATTTGTAGAAGCGGAGAAAAGGTACTACATTACGTCTGTCATGGGCAGAGTTTTCCCCTCCTCCTTTCAACAAGTTCCATGTTTACATTTGACGTTTTCAACGATTTTTTATACATAGAGAAAATGTCTTTCTTTTCAATGTAGGAAGCAAAAATAAAACCTAGGTATTTTACAATGTGATGTTTGACAGGGGATGTTTCATCGTTGAAAAAGACAGACACTTAACTCACTTCGTTTATGTTTTGTTTGTACATGATTTTACTCTTGTGAAAAGAGTTTAGAAAAAACCGAATAGAAGGTAAAGGTGTATTCGGTCTCAGTGTTTACATAGTAGCTGGTAGAGTAGAAGTTAAAAGTCCTCAGTGCAAGTTTGATGCGATTCTCTCTGCTATTCGTTTCGGGTGAAGAGGAAAAGCCTTGAAAACCATTTTCTCAAGAGAAGAATACCCTTTCCAGTTTGCCACCTTAAATTATTCATGGTGTGTAAACGTTTGAGGAGGGAAAGAGGCGAGGCGACCTGTTGTAACTGCACGGCAAGCATGTTTACAGGACTCGAGAGAATCCTTGCAATATTCATCAGGTAGCGCTGAAAGCACCATCCGAAACCTCAGATTAGTTTGGCCCCCCTCAGCTTTTAAGTTCGGTTTTCTCTTTGATGTCCCTTCTCTTCTCGGTATCTATCTGTATCTTCTCTCTCTTCCAAACCCCTAAAGTACAAAACGGAATATAATCGAGTTTTGAAATTTTAAACAACCCCCATCTCCTCCGACAAAACTACACAGAAACCAAATTTCATTTAGGTTGAAAATAGGGAAGAGAGGGACAAGACGACATTTGATCCGAGCTCTGATACGATTAAAGTAAAGTAACAGTTTAAAGGCATTTGAAGACCACTAAAAAACTTTTTGAGAGTTGATTCACAAATTAATAAACTTCTTTTAAAATTTCTCATTTATTTGTAAGCAATGGAGAAGCACATTGATCTCAATTATTGAGGCACGTAGCTTCCTCGCATCCAATCAACTTCGTAAATCGATTCAACTAATTTTGATTTAACGGCACATTATTATCTAATGTATTTAATTATATACCTCTTCTTTTAAATTCATAATTTATTTATTTATTTATTTATTTTTTTTTTTTACACAAATAATAATATCAATTTTGCAATATTTAATGTGATTTAATATGGGAAAATCAGGGGGTACTTTCGAAAATCAAAATAATACAAATTATGGGGATGCAAATAAATATTATCCAAATTTCTTAAAAATCAGAGAACTTTTTTTAAAGATGCAGATAATAATAAAATGAGCATGTGAAAGAGAAACTATAATGGGCGTAGGAGGTTGACAATGATATCTGATCAAAAAGGGGCTAATTATGGTCTACCATCTAAACTTTATTAATATCGGGAAAGTTTTATAGATATGGCAGTTGGCAAAAATGTTAAACACACAAGACCAAACATGTTCCCCGTATTTTGAACACGTATCCAGAAATTTTTGAAATTGGAAGCATAAAAAAATGCCGTTCTTCACAATATCATAGCTTCTGTTACCTTCTGTAAGCTCGGGAGCAAACTGAGCAAATACCTAAACAAATGTCTTATTTTAAAACCAATTATAGTTCTAATTAAATAGAGCTGTTTCTTTTACTCTGTGAAGATATTTGAAATGTCTGCATGTCTTTACATTGTATTTTAAACACACACATATATATTTCGTTATTTAATAGGAATATAATAAACGTCAAAATTAATTGAAAAGATAGATGGGCAATAACAAGTCTTTGTTAAATACTAATAATATTACGATAAAAACATTTATGTGATTATAGTGATAACGGATATAAAGATTGGATGGCAATTAAAGAGAAGGGGGAAAGTAAAGGCATAAGAAAAGCAACTTGTTGTTCCTGTGAAATGTTGCGCCTGTTGCTCCTGGGCCCTGGCCAAGTAGCAACAGCACTTGGCACATCCTTACTACACTGCCTACAGTTCCCTATACACTAAATACAATATATGTATGCGGTATACGTGTTTAAAAACAGACACTTGTTACTGCATTCGGTTATACTATTATCTCATTTGATTCTATCCCACTGTTATAACACGCTAATATAGCCTGCGCTGATAAAGGAAACCTCAACCACTGCACATTTTCTTCCCCTACGGCTAGCCAGCTTTGTTTTTTTAAAAATTTCGCGTTTTCTTTCCAATGCTTTTTTGAGGTATATGCTTCCAATTTTTAATTCATTGCAAATTATTTAATTGTGGGTCAAGCAGTCACATTTATTTCTAGCTCTCTTTATATTCATAAAACTACCTTTTCAAAATACTCTCGATACAAATATAAATAGACTGCCAATTGGTGTGGCACATAGCTTCCTCTCATCCTATCACGTACTTTAATGGTATTATGCATTCACAATCCATTATTGTCTGATTTGTTTAATTATTTCCCCTGCTTTTTAAGTGTGTCATATTTCTTTGGTTGTTGCATGAATTATCAATTTAGGAAAAGTTAAAGAGCGTAGACGGTTCAAATTAATCTGGGGCGATTTGCGCGTTACTTTCGATAAACTATAAAAGTTTCATACAAATCAGATAAGTACTTTTGAAGCTATAGGTGTATATAAATGTATGTTTGTGCGCATGTGGAAGAGAAATAAATGAGCGCAGAAGGTTGGAACTCTTATATGGGACCAACAATGAGCTAATTATGACCTACCATACAAATTTCATTAAAATCGTACCACTAGTTTTTGAGATATGTTGGTTTGCAAAAATTAAGCGACAGACTGACAGACATGCCGATAGAAAGGCAGACAGACAGTTAGACACGAACCAAAACTTTGACCTGATGTCTGAAACGGATTTCTGTCGTAGACTTTTTAAAATCGGAGACATAATATATTTTCGTTCTTCAGAACGATCACATTGCTTCCGTTACCTTCGGTAAGCTCGGAAGCAAAATTATAATAATTTATTAAAATTGCCTACAAATCATTTCCACCATATTAATTTAACACTAATTTATATGACCGAAACAGTAGCTAAATCATTGAACTGAGAACTGTTAAAACGTATATGAAAGAATAATAACAGCCTTTTTTGTAACCTTCGGTACAAGTTAAATTTGTCAGTTTTTAAAAGAACAAAAATATATTACACTAAATAAAACTTTGACTAATCCCTGAGGCGAGCAGATAAATTTGTATTATTAGTTTCATATTTTGGTTCCCCCGGTGAATCGAATTTTTTATTTTTTCTTAAATAATAATATTGCTCATACATTTTTAGAACATAATCAAGGAACTACAGTTTTATATTAATTCATTTGAGGAGGAAGTTGATAGAGTGGAAAGGGCAGATTTGACAGATGAGAATGCTCAAGGTAATTAAAGATTAACTTGGGTATGAATGTGGGTGTGTTGATAAGAGATTCGGTGGAGGCAACGGGACCCCTATGGTAATTATTCCCAATGATAGGATGCCAAGGGGTGTAATGATTTCAGGGCTGGATGTGCACGAGTAATCAGTGAGTATATACTGCGACTGCGTAGTAATCAAACAGTCGCTCTGGGGCATGTCTAATCACTCGTCAACTCACTGCCTTCCTGTGATGATCCAAGTCAACATTTGATTTCACCATGGCGAAGCCAGTGTGACAGGCTGAAGGGAAATTGTTCAAATCTAAACATTGCAATCCCCTTCACAGCACCATTACTAAATCACCATGACCTTTCCTGCCATTTTAGAACTATAATGATGTATACACTTGGAATAAAATGATAGAAACATTTTTATGTGTACAATTCTAGATTTAATAAGCTATGACAATTTAAATAATAAGTATTCAAATTTTTCACGCTAGTGAATTTTAAGCATAATGGTTATAATATAAGAATAATATCCATTGCAACCTACTTTTTTATAAAAATCACAATTTTAAGCAAGATGTAAGTTGGGATAACTAGGATAAACACTTTACTTTTATTTCAGCAATTATATTGACACTTGAATACTGGGTCCGGCAGGGAAATGTAGTGGTTTTAGAATGGAGGGGAAATGCACAATGGTAGGCCATTCAACTTAATTAAAAAGATTCCATTTCAGTAACAATGTAACGGAACAGAGAGCAATGGATATTTTTTCAAAATGGGAAATCCTTGTTTTTATCTGAGCGAGCGATTCTTATTAATTTTAATGGAAACGAATATGACAGAATTCCGAATGAAAACACTATTCTGGAGTCGACCAAAGCCATCCTAGATTATTTTTTTGTTGTAACCAGAACTGCGAATATGTTGCATAACTCGCGACTATAATGGTCTCAACAATATGGTGCAACTACCCATACAGCAATTTTGCCAATAAATTAATTTCGAGAAATTGTTTCCTGGCATTTCAGTTGTTTGCATCGAGCCATATAAAGGCTGGCTAGTTCATACCCTTTTTCACGTTCATAACTGATTCGGCAATTACGTAGCACGATGGTACAAAAATGTATCTTAATATAAACCATAGGAAAAATGCATATTAAATATTAGCAAATGTTTAACCTCTCTCTGCTGTGTAATTGCCAAGTCAGAAAATGTTTTTAAATTAAACGAGAAGAGGAATTTGGGAGAGAAAATGAGTTCTTAAGGGACAGATAATTGAGAGGGGGACAGAAAAAAGGCACCATTTACTTGTATAGGATTGATAAGATCAAGTAGCATAGGGTGTGACTTTGCTAATCCTATGATTGTTGGGTTTAATATGATTGGCTAAAATTTGAAACAAAAAATTGACTACAAAGAAAAAATAAACAATAACAAAACTAGATATAAATAACTATAACAAAAATGAGAAATTATAATTCATACTCTTAGTATACGCGAAAATAAAAAGAAAGTATTTAATTGCGAGAAAATTCGATTTTGATATTTTTGGATTTACACGTTTTGAGGTCCTCTGAGTCCTAAAAAGGGGGACCTCAATCATGAGTCCTAAAAAAATGTCAAATGTTGTAAAATCTGTTGAAAATCGAAAATAAAAAGTAAACAAATACCTGTTGAACCCTATTTAAATATGTTTAAAAATAACTTAATTAAATGAGTTACTGCACGATTTAAATGCAGTACCAATATCAATATGACAAGGTTTGTTCGACTTATTGGATCGTTATTTGAATCTGTCAAAATGTATTTGATTTTTATGAATTAAATTATCAATTTAAAAAAAAAGTTAATGAGCGCAGACCGTTCTAATTAAACTGGGGCTATCTGCTGGTTACTTTTGATAATTATAAAAGTTTCATACAAATCAGATAAGTACTTTTGAAGCTATAGGTGTAAATAGATGTATGTTTGTGCGCATGTGGAAGAGAAACAAGTTGGCGCAGATGGTTGGAACTTATATGGGACAAACAATGTGCTAATTATGACCTACCATCTAAATTTCATGAGTGACAGACCGACAGAAAGACACGGAACCAAAAATGTTCCCTGATGTCTGAAACGGATTTTTGTCTTGGAATTTTTAAAATCGGAGACATTAAATATTTTTGTTCTTCAGAACGATCACATAGCTTCCGTAAGCTCGGAAGCAAATTATAACAATGAATTTAAATTTCCTAGAAATAATTTCTACCGCAGTAATTTTACACTAATTTATATGACCGAAACAGTAGCTGAATCATTCAACTGAAAAATTTTAAAACTTATATAAAATAATAATAACAGCCTTTTAATGTATAATTTGAAAAATCGTTAATATAAACTGAGTTTAAGGTTTGTTAGTCTGATATTAATAATGTGGTTTCTAATAATATCACTGAATCATTATTCTTATAGCGAAATTAGTGTTCACCTATGCTTTGGTACTAAGGACATCTGAGCAGAAAGTGTGGAAGATCCTCGACTTCTGGTAAATTACATCAGCAGCAGTTATTGCTCCATCTAAAATATATTTGTTACCCTCCAATTGAGGTTGTTTGTGCTTAAGTTTGATTAGACATATTAGGAAGGACAGATAATCTATCCCGTTGGGAACTATATATAATACTTGTGGTACGCATCGTACTTAAATATAAGTGCAGCCTCATCGATGTCATTGGTATATTTATACTTTGATTAACTTTTTTAATTCTCGACTAGCATCTTTAAAAAATTGAAGGCTCGACAGATTTTCAGCAGACTTACTAAAGATTTGCATTTTAGTTGACTCTAACTCTTAGACTGGTTGGATTCAGCCCACATGACAAATATTTTGTAACAAGCTTTAGGCAGTCTCGAACCTGGTATATCAAGGCGTGTTTATCCACCAAGATACCATGCCCTTCAGTACATCTACTTTAAATTTTCTTTGTCCAGTCTCCAATCATACGCTGACAATGTATTTCTAAGCCACTAATTTTTATAAATATTGTTTAACAATATATAATGCTCTAAAAACAAATAATTAACAACATTTCATGACCGACCTACTTCTAGTAAAGCAAAAACAGAAATAAAGAAAACATTTATTTATTTATTTATTTTTGTAGAGAGGAAATTAGATAAGTTTGGAAGTAGAAAGGAAAAGGTTATTCGTCGGTGATATTATTGTGGAATGATCCTGCATCTAAGTTCTAATGTAACTCGAGACTTCAAGGGCTTTCTTTAGCAAGGTCCTTGGTCCTCCTTCCTTGCAACCAAGAAATTAATTTAAAATAAGCCCTCGGTCGAGCCCGTAGCAAGAGGCTTTTGGTAAACTGGAGACCGGGCGTCCTTGTCATAGCTATTGCTCCTCGGACCCCTACCGTCTCCTTCTATTCTTGAAGCCTTGATTTAATTTACTTCTTGGATATAATTTCGAAACGGTCTGGGAAAGAGATGGTTCCAAGCCTGCAGCAAAGCGAAAGTAATCATGTTTTTCCTCCTTTTTTTCTCGTTCGCTTTATTGCGTTTTCAGTTGAAAAAGGGAGCGACGAAGGACTTCAAGAAATCTTCTTGAAAAAGGAAGGTTTAGTACGCCTTCCAATTTGACTTCCTCCAGTAACCCAACCACTATTTTTCTTCCCCAAACAGAAATAAGTGTAACATATATTTTCTCAATTATATATATAGAATCATAACAAACATATTATACAGGGTGGGCCAAAAGTCACTTTACTATTTTGAAATGAAATATTTTTTTTATTTTTAAATATTTAACAAACTTTTTTTGTATAATAAAGTACACTTCTTGAAGATTTTTTTTTCCTACACGTGGAAAATGATGTCGTTCAAATGACCTCCGTTTTCACAAAGGCGAGCTCTTTCCATAACATTATCCATTAATGCTTGTATTTTGGCTCTGTCTAGTCTTAGAATTTCCCGGCGAATATTGTCCTTCAGCTCACAAAGAGTTCGAGGCTTATTAGCATACACTCGCTCTTTTAAATATGCCCAACACACATAGATAACAATCAGGAGCCGTGAAATCCGGAAACGAACTCGGTAAATCTCGAAATTATTCTTTCACCGAAAATTTTCCTTACAATCTGCATAGGTACCCGAGCTGTGTGAGCAACTGCTCCATCTTGTTGCCACCACATTCCAGGAGTGTTCTGAACTGCAGGGCGCACAACATCGGTAATTCCATGCTTTTGGATACACCGTCGGGAGGTTCCTACCGTTCCTGGCTCATCAGCAATGCTGTGTCAAACACGTTCAATATTTTCTTGACAACGACCCTAGCGGGGTCTTCCACTCCGTGGACGATCCATTAGGGACCCTTGGTCTTGAAAACGTCGAATGAGTGCAATTATCGCTGTTTTTGATGGAGGATTTCAAGTCTGAAAAGGTCGCATATACGCTCTCTGGGTAAGAATAACGGAGCATTGATGTTCAAAGTAAAACTTAGCCAGCTTTTTAAGTGGTGAATTTTTCCATAACTTATTTCCTGTTGAATATCTGGCAGTGATTTTGACTTGTTTATCAAAATTATTATGAATTGTTTTAAGTTGTCATTGTCATCTAATTCTTTTGTTGTGTGTTGAAATATAAGGAACTTTTTGTGCGTTCATCGAATCTCTTTATTAAACATTTGGCGACCGTGACAGGACGATGACCACAGAAGTACAGCGTTTGGAGAGCAACAAGAGATTGAGAAGGGTTACCAGAACAGCATTTACAAAACTTTGTAATGAGTTAGACGAAGTATTAAAATCTAACCCTATAGATGTTTTGGCTGCCGAGGGACGGTTTAACCAATTAGAACGAAAGGCTTTGGAACTGCTTGAATTGGATGCGGCTATTATAAATTATTTGGTTTCCTTACCTGAAGATAGCAGTTTTGAAGAAGAAATGGAAGCAGCGGACAGGTATCAATCTAAATACCATTTATTACTGGTGACAGTGAAAAGGCTAATTCCACCTGAGGGTGCATTAGATAGAGATTCTTTAGCGTCACAGTTAATTAGTGATAGAGATACTAATAAAAAATCTATAAAACTCCCTAAAATCGAATTAAAGAAATTTAGCGGTGACATTTGGGACTGGTTACCGTTTTGGAGTCAGTTCCAAAGAGTTCATGCGAACGAGAAAATCGACGACATCGATAAATTTTACTATTTATTGCAGTCAATTGTTCCAAATTCAAGAGCTCGAAAACTTGTTGAAAGTTATCCCATGTCAGCTGAAAATTACGGAAAGGTTGTTGAATCTTTGAAAGATCGATTCGGTAGAGATGATCTGCTGATAGAGTTTTATATAAGAGAGCTACTTAAATTACTTATTAGCAATGTACAGAAAAGTGTGAATTTAACGCATATATATGATAATTTAGAATCTAAACTTAAAGCTCTAGATACATTAGGTGTTAAATCAGATACATGTGCTGCCATGCTCTATCCCCTTGTAGAATCGTGTATCCCTGAAGATACTCTTAGAGCCTGGCAAAGATGTGCCACATACAATACAAATTCTACAATGAAAGATAGGTTAGAAGCTCTTTTGGTATTTATTAGACGTGAAGTTGAGAATGAGGAGAGAATTTCGTTAGCAGTTTCAGGTTTCGGCATTCAAAACAGTAAAGAGAAAAAGAAAACTTCTGGAGTAGACGCAGAAAAACCACAGACACCGACAGCTGCAGGTTTACTGGCACATAAGAAACAAGTTGCATGTGTTTTCTGTAAGGGTCAGCATGGAGCAGAAGAGTGCACAAAGGCTAAGGGCTTGGAACTTAATGAAAAGAAGTCACTACTTGGTAAGAAGGGGCGATGTTTCCGGTGTTTGAGGCCGGGGCATTTAGCTAATAGTTGTAAAACAGTAATAAGATGTGCTGACTGTACTAGGTCTCATATGACAGTCATGTGCCCGGGAAAGGCCCAGAAAACTATTCCTGAGGCAAAAACAGAACAAATGTTAGCAAATTATACTGAACCTCAAGTATTTTTACAAACGCTGGTAGTGAAGATTAGGGGGAAAACCGAAAGAGAAATTAGAGCTATCATAGATACAGGGTCTCAAAGATCATTCATTAAGAGGGAAACCGCTGTAGGCATGGGTTATGAAACGATAAGAAAAGAGAAATTAATACATGCTCTTTTTGGAGGTAGTCAGACGAAGCAGTGCAAACATGATTGTTACCGTGTAAGAGTTGGAAAACTTGATGGCAGCTATAGTTGTAATTTCGAGGTACTAGATGAAAATATTATTTGTGGACCCATATTACCAATTATTAAGGGACAGTGGACTAGAGAACTTGAAAAATTAAATATTAATATCAGTGATTCAAGAAACGGACCAATTGAACTATTAATAGGGGCAGACGTGGCCGGAAAATTATTTACTGGTGCACGACATGAACTGAATTGTGGACTAGTAGCACTAGAAACCTTACTAGGGTGGACTTTGATGGGAAAAATAAAAGAGACAATTACTAAAGAAATATCTACAACGATGACTGTTACTTCACTTTTGGCTAATCAAACATGCATTTCAGATCTCTGGGCTTTAGACTGTCTAGGAATAACGGATCCAAGTGAAAAGAAAGGAAGACTAGAAATAGAACAGGCAGTCAAGCAACATTTTTTAGAGACCGTAACTACTAATGAAGAAAGAAGATATGAAGTATGCTTGCCTTGGCTAGAGGGCCATCCCCCAATTTCAAGTGGATACGAAATAGCGAAGAAAAGATTAGAGACGTTGATTGCCAAGCTTAAGAAAGATGGTTACTACGGTGAGTACCAACAAGTTTTTAATGAATGGCTGGAGGAAGGGGTAATTGAAGAAGTTCCACCAAAGGAATTAACAAGATTAGGACACTATCTTCCTCACCGACATGTAGTAAAGTTAAGCAGCGCGACCACAAAAGTGAGACCGGTTTTTGACGCTTCGGCTCGAGAAAGAAGAGCAGCATCTTTAAATCAGTGTTTGGACAAGGGTATAAATTTGATAGAATTGGTTCCAGCTAGTCTATTAAGATTTCGTTTATTTAAAATTGGAATTGTGGCTGATATTAGAAGGGCATTTTTACAGATAAGTTTGTGTCACAAAGATAGAGATTTTCTGAGATTCTTGTGGCTGACAAAAGAAAATGTTTTAAAAACCTATAGACATGCCAGAGTGGTCTTTGGTATTACCTCGAGTCCTTTCTTGTTAGGGGCAGTAATTGATTACCATTTGGACAAGGAAATTGAAAAGGCAAAACATAACATCTCTCAGTTTAGACTTGACATATTAATCCAGCTAAAGAAAAGTTTTTACGTTGACAACTGTGTAACGAGTGTAGCAAATGAAAAGGAGAAAATCGATTTTATTGTACAGGCTACACAAATTATGGATATAGGTAAGTTTGACTTACGAGGGTGGGAGTTTACTCATCAAGATGAAACAGGAGTTAGCGAGGAAACTAAAGTTTTAGGTTTAGACTGGAACAAGAAGGATGATACACTACGTTTAAATAAAGAATGTACAAAAAGAGAAGAAGGAGAATGCGTAACTAGAAGGACAATTTTGTCTGCAGCTCACCGATTATACGATCCTATTGGCTTTACCGCGCCAACTTCACTACTACCTAAGTTGTTACTACAGAAAACGTGGGATAGAAAAGGAACTTGGGATGACGAAGTGGAGGAAGATATTAAGCTAGAGTACCAGAAATGGTCAAAGAAGTTAAAATGTCTAGCTGATATCAAAAAACCTAGGTGGATATCGTTAGAGATAGAGACAGGAATAAATTTTAGCTTGCATTGTTTCTGTGATGCTAGCAAGGATGCTTACGCGACGGTGATATTCTTAAGAACAGAAACAAAAGATAATGTGAATATACAGCTAGTAGAAGCAAGAGCGCGTGTAGCACCTCGAAAGAAAATAACGATCCCTAGGCTGGAACTGTTAGCAGCGACAATTGGAGCAAGGCTGACAGCTGGAATGCGAAAAAATTTAGAAATCGAGAATCTTGAAGTGTTTTGGTGGTCTGATTCGACTACGGTGCTGTCATGGATAAAAAGAAATAATCAGTGGGGTGTATTTGTTTGGAACAGAATACAAGAAATACATCAACTGAGTGACGTTTCAAGGTGGTTACACGTGCCAGGAGCAATCAATCCAGCAGACCTACCATGCAGAGGGTGTTCTCCGGATGCACTTCTAAAATCGAGATGGTGGGAGGGCCCAAACTGGTTGAAGGAGTCAGCCGATAAATGGCCTGTGCAAGTATATAACTGCGATGAAGAACAAATTATGGTGGAAAAGAAGAAAGGGATAGTATCGGCACTTAATGTTACAGGGATGGATATTGATTGGTATTATTCTTACTTTTCTAACTATAATAAAATTCGAAGAATGGTTGCGTACGTTTTGAGATATTTTCATAATTTAAAATATGTTTATAATAGGAGACGAGGAGAACTTACTTTGGAAGAAATATTAGAAGCAGAGATGTTTATATTCAAAATGGTTCAAAACGAAGTAAAATCAGATATAATGAATAAATTTTCAGGATCTTCAGTATTTACAGACGAGAAGGGAGTGCTCAGAGTAAACACGAGAATAGTAGAGCGTGAAGACAAGGAGGAATTCCGATATCCTATAATATTGCCATCGAAGCATCCAGTCGTAGAAAGGCTTATTAGATATGTTCATATTCAAAACAACCATGCAGGAGCGCAGGCACTTCTTAGCATTTTGAGAGAAAGGTTTTGGATTACCCAAGGAAGACGGTCTACAAGATCATTAGTGACAAAGTGTAAAGTTTGCAGAAGATATAGCGCAAAGAAAGTAGAAACACCTGAAATAGCTTTGCCGAAATTTCGCGTGCAAGACGCTGAAGTATTTCAGGTAGTGGGAGTGGATCTTGCTGGACCACTTTATCTTCGAAATGGTGGAAAAGCGTGGATATGCCTGTACACTTGTGCGGTTTATAGAGGTATACATTTAGAGTTACTATCTGGCTTGTCCACAGAAGCTTTTCTACAAGGTCTACGAAGGTTTATTTCAAGAAGAGGAAGACCCTCAACAATCTACAGTGACAATGCGACAAACTTTACTGGGACGAATAATGCATTGACAAAGTTAGACTGGGGAAAAATCACTGACTACTCGACAGCACGACAAATGCATTGGAGGTTTAACCCGCCCACAGGAGCGTGGTGGGGTGGTTGGTGGGAGAGGCTGATAAGGACTGTCAAAGACTTACTTCGGAAAGTGTTAGGGCGATCTAGACTGACTTACGAAGAACTTAGTACCGTACTATGTGACTGTGAGGCAACAGTAAACAGACGACCATTGACATATCAGACTGAGAACTCAGATGACCTGACTGCTCTTACTCCAGCAATGTTTATGAATGGGATTAGAGAGACAGGTATACCAGATCTTGACTTGGTCGAGCAGACAATTAGCTTAAGCAAACGATGGGTCTATAGAAAGAAAGTAAGAGATTGTCTTCGACGCCGGTTTAGGAATGAGTACCTTGGGCAGCTAGCCCTATGGAAAAAAGACAAAGACACTGGTCAAGCTCTAAAGATTGGAGAGTGAACTGGACAGACTTGACGATCAAGCACCAGTAAGTACTGGGGCTTGAGGTGGGAGGATGTTGAATATCTGGCAGTGATTTTGACTTGTTTATCAAAATTATTATGAATTGTTTTAAGTTGTCATTGTCATCTAATTCTTTTGTTGTGTGTTGAAATATAAGGAACTTTTTGTGCGTTCATCGAATCTCTTTATTAAACATTTCCCAATCTTCAATTTGAACAATCTTAAACAAAATTTACATTTTACATTATGGCATAAGTTATTTAATTTTTGAACGGTAAAGTGACTTTTGGCCACCCTGTATATATAGTGTATATATATATATATATATATATATATATATATATATATATATATATATATATATATATATATATCTATGTCAGCGCCTCTCAACTCAGGGTTTCGGTCAAATAAAACTTCGAGCATTCACTTTAGCCTACAGTTTCGGCAACGTATATTGAGCCATCATTCAGGGCGATAAACTAAACAATAGAAACAAGGAAAACACAAAATGAGACATAAGGACATAAGGACTCTCCGATGTATGAGACATAAGGACTCTCCGATGTAAACCCGATCACAATCCTGGCAACTAACCTGATAAATAAGCCCTGATTGCTTCATAATAGGTACCCTATCCTTGGTAGGAGTGAAGAGATCACCAACTTTTCGGGAAGTATATTTGGCGAAGGCTTTATCCGGTAGCGATGTCCTAAGCGCAACATATATATATATATATATATGTCAGCAGCAACCATATATATATTTTTTCCCATTTTAATTTTTTATTTTTTTTTACATAATTCTAACAGCAACTATGAATGGCTTCTCCGGCAGACGACAAAAAGGTCAATGCTGTACTATAATATGTAATTAATCTAAATTAATAAATATTATTATTATTATAAATAATACTGAAGCCGTTTGATGCTTGAGCCAATCATTGACGGTGATTAATTGAAAGTTTGACACAAGTGACCGACCCTTTTAATTTTGACTTTCTCCCCATTTAATTTTGTAACAATCGTCGAAGGACAAGCATAAGTCAATGTTATCAACAAACGAATGTGATAACAATGAATGAACTATTTCTTTTAAAAGGCTTTGATAATCGTTAACAGTCCAAAAGGTTTCAACTTCCTAGCTATAGCTGTTTAGGAGAGATCTATAATTTTATGCTTTTGCTTGGTAAGGCTGATCGTTTTTTGGCTCTCCTGTAAAGTTCAGTAAGATGACTTAAGTGGTTTTTCCAGGAGACCCTAGATATTATACACCTATATTTATTACACACTGATTAGTGTATATAATTAAAATTAACCTAGAGATGTTAGTTATTTCCGGTTCAATTCCCTCCACCTTAGGTGAAAATATTACCTCTCGTCTGCATTTGCTTGAAAAAAGTATTCTTAAGATAAATTTCACATTTTCATGTGGGAAAAGGTTTTTGAGAACAGCTTAACCCAAAAAGTTAGATTGTTTTCGTAACTTGAAATTAAACATGAGTTTTAACTTCATTTTTCGTAATTTTCACTTTCCTCGGTAACAATTATAATATATATATATATATATATATATATATATATATATATATATATATATATACGTGCCAACAAACAAACAACTTTGAAGAAGAAAGTCTGAACGCATGATATGATTTAGTTGTGTTTTTAATTGTTGATTTAAAACTTTAAGTTTTTCTCAAATAAAAAACTTTATCTGAGTCAACTTAAATTACCAACTACAACATCAGAGAGTTGGAGAGCTTAATTTTACCTCCCCCCCCCCCATCTTCTTACTCAGGTTATTCTGCAAACTTGAATGATTTAAATTCAACCTTTTTCTCTTCATCCCTAAAAACCCTTGAGAGGAAAACTCTTTAAAACAGAAAATAATTAATAAATTATGAAAACAAGAGATACCCTTCTCTTTAAAAACTCGGGCATGTTCCCCCCGGAATTATTTGATAACTCCCTTCCACTCTAAACATTATCCCCTACTTTTTTAACGTCAATTTTGAGACTGAAACATTAATTCTTGATAATCCGATGAAATGTTAATTTTATCCTACTCTCCTGCCTCACTAGAGTAAAGAAGTTATTTTAAGAGCAGATTTTCCTTTTTATTTTTAATTGTTAAAACTGGTGTCTTTAGATTTTTATAATCCCTCCTTACTCCTTTTTCGATTAGTGGAATTTCCAGGGGTTAAATAAACCAGATTGCTTTCAAAAGGTTTACACATACATTGAACATTATCATTAAAACTTTTGTTTTTACCGTTTTTTTTTTTTTAATTATTTATTTCCGGGGGTTAAAACCCCAGAGACATAAACCACATGGATGGTTTAATTGGGCAAACCCGGGTTGGATGAAGAATTCTCTCCCAGATTCTTTTATACTATGACCAGAGTGATAGAGTGGCAGTCTGTTCATAGGCAGTCTCTGAAACTCTCCCCATAAGGGAACCATAGGCCAATAAGTCGAGACAACGCTGGGAAGTAACTTAGTAGGTGAGTAGGAGTTTTATCTTCCTCTCCAAACAGCCCACAGGTAGGACTTCCAATCAAGCCTAGCAGTTGCAAATGATGTTGAGACGACAATGACCGGTTATAAATCCAGTCATAAGATGACAAAAGTGCCCCTGTTTAGGGCTAATATTGTCTTATTGTATTGTCTAGTAACGTTATAAGAAGGTCTTGAAATAAACAGCAGACTTGTTTAAAGAGATCCTCACAATGCAGCGAGATTCCTTCCACTAGTACCAGGTCAGAAAAAATTTAAATGGGGCCCAGCCTGGCCAATTGATCTGCAAATTCATTTGCCGTCATCGTGGCATTAAGAAAAAAATTCGAAGAAAAAAAGCAAGAGGAAGTAGACCTGATAAAACATCTAAAGCTAGAGTTGGTGCTCTTCCAACTGCTCCTAAGTTTCCTAAGCAAGCTGTCCATTGAAGGTGATCTAATGTCCGTTGGGAAATGGTAATATACACTCTAGGCCAACGCAATACATGCGTAGAAAAGCACTGGTCTTACCATTGCAGAGTAGTTCCAGTAAGTTCTTTTGGCTTTAGGCCCCATATGGGGCCCATACTTAGCTCTCCTACACTCAACACATTGTGACAAGGTGTTTTCCTAAGTCAGCTTCCTATCCAAGTTTAATCCCAGATATTTTACGGACTTACAAATCTCCATCCAATCATCGGCAAACAACAGGCACAAAGCCACACCTCCTTCAATAAGGCTGTCTAGTACAAAGCACCACAAGACGGGAGAAAGAACCTCACTCCTATGACAACCTTGACTAACTACTGCACTTACAGTGCAGCCATTACGCTACGTTGAGCTCTCGCTAAAATAACTGGAACTGTGCTACTAGTACTTTATCAATGCCACGTTCACCTGCCGCTTGACAAATAGCCTCGACAGGAACACAGTTAGAGGCTTCCTCGATATCCACGAACAAGCCAAAAGCCACTTTCTTGGTTTTAAGGGTCCCTTCAATATTTCTAACAAGATGTTAAAGAGCAGCATTACATAATTTGACGGCTTAATAGTCGTGCTGCTGCATGCTCTGCTCAGGGAAATTGCTAAGTTATCCCTTATGTAACTGTCTACCAGTCTCTCAAAGATCTTCAGAAAGAAAAAAAAGATACTAAAGGTCGATGTGATTAACCAAGGGTAAAGTCTGTTTTACCCTGTTTAGAAATAAAGAGCCGTCCAAACAGAACTGCCTGATGAGAAAGGAGTTTATGAAAAGCATTAGAAGGTTCCCTACAATTAAGTCCACCCCTGCTCAAGCATAACTGGAATGGCTCTACCGGGTCCAGAGGATTTGTAGGGACAAAGCTTCTGAATACCCATCCCACTATATTTTCAGTATTGACCAAAATTCATAACTTTTAAGCCTCCAGCAGGCAAAATTTAGGGATGTTTAAAGGGGGCGCCATTGTCTTTGAGTAGTTGACATCTTGGTAAATGAGAATCCAGAAAGTTCTTGAGAGCTTCCTTTTTTGAGGAGAAGAAATTCTCTCCGTTGAGTAGTCCATTGCTCAGGGCAGGCGATTTAGAGAGGATGAGATGAAATATAGCAGCAGGCGCTGCCTCACTGATGTCCATGCAATAGAACATCCAAGCTTCTTGCATTACTTTCCTAATTTGCGCCTATTACGCTCTACGAGTTGTTTCATTATCACCCCATACAGTTAGTGAGAAATTCCTTTCTTTTTCTTTAATAAATGTTTAACTTTCCTCCGAAGTTTCTATGTCAAGAGAGCCCATCTGGGAACTGAAAATTTTTAGGATGCATTTACAGATAACAGCTAGCTTCGTTAACTGTAATTATAGCTTTAGTGAATCTGGGGAGGAACATCTTAGTTTCTTTTAAGCTTTTGGAGTGTCACCAGTAGCCTGATTCACTCTCAAGTACTTCTCGGAATTGCTACCAGTTTATGGATCTATGGATGCGATATTTTATTTTCTCCAGCACTGGGGTATAAAGAATGTGTCTGTAGTCTGAAAGGGGCTCCTCAGGTAATACAGACCAATCCGTGACCCTGACACAAGACTATATTTCACACTTAATTTTTTCAATATGGCAGACGACTATACAAAAAGGTTTTAGCCTGCAAGAAAATGATACACATAGTATTAAAGGTCTTGAAAACTTTGTAGGGAAATAGTATGCAACAATTACAACAATATTTACATTCATTGCCGGCATTTTGAAAACAAATGTGGCTGAATTATGAGTGTTGAAAATAGATAATACATATCTAGCAAGTTGGGTATCATTTTAGAACATTTTTTGGTGGATGATGAATAGAAACTTTTTCCTCAAAACATGTTTCCGGGTAGCCATATTTTAAAAAAATGGCATATGCAAGAGTCAATTTTTTTTCCTACGCGAGTTATTTATGTGCCACATCACTAGTAATTACTTAATTCGTTTTCAAAGGTTTCATTAGAAAATATATTTTCAATAATAAATTTCCATTCTATAAAAAGTATAACTCTTGAAAGAACCACTTATAGTACTAAATTAAATAAAAATAGACTGCCAATTAGTGTGGCGCATAGCTTCCTCGCATCCTATCATGTACTTCATTGTTATATTAACATTAAAATTCTTGTTATATTACTTTATTGTTATATTGTTTAATCTTCTTGTATTTTTTGAACCCTTTTTTTCAAATTTGATGTGTGAATAAAAACACTATTGTAATAATATATTTTTTGGGACTGCAGGGTTTTTTAGGTTTTAAAAAATTAACACCTTAACTTTTTTCTCCTCCAGCGCTATATTTCGCCCTCACCTTGGGCTTCTTCAGGCGACAAATTAACAAAAATTTTCCTAATTATTTTTACATATTTTTAACAGGTCATAACAGTAACATATTAACATTTAATTTAAAAAACAATAATAATAACTTTATTGTTATATTGTTTATTGTGTAAAAACTAATAATAGCTTTAGCGATCTTTAACACTTCATAGCGGTGTCGCTGTTGGTTTTACTAGAACATTGTATTTGAGAAAAATGTTTGTCTCATTGAATAGATGAAGTTAGATTATTTTCCCGACCTAGAATTGTAATTTTAAATTTAAAGTTCACGATTACGCGAGCGTTGCTCGTAAACGCTTGGACGGATAACGTTTTCCAACGAACTCGTCCTGGGCATTGGTAAAATGAACATGGACACCAAATTTCATCAAAATCGGTCGACATTTACTAAATTTATCGCCACACGTTTCATAATTCGCGGACACACAGACAGACAGACAGACACGAGACCAGAAATGTTCTCTGATGTCTGAAACGGATTTCTGTCTTGGAATTTTTGAAATGGGAGGCATAAAAGTATTTCGTTCTCACAATGCTTCCGTTACCTTTGGTAAGCTCGGAAGCAAAATGTTATTCAATTAATTAGGATAATAAAAGTAGTTCAGGCGAAGTTTACGTGCCGATGTTTAACTTGCTGTAAATTATTAGTTTACGGTTTCTTTCAGTATTTCTATTATTTAATTTTTTCACATGTTTCTCCATACATGAAATTTCTCACATATTGGGCAATAAGAACTAGTTGCTTTCCTAAAAGCTTTCAGAATTCAACAGGAGAACTTATGAGGATTCGCGAGCAAACAATGGGTACCGTTCAACCGACTCAATGCCTTCGGACCATTAGATGGCTTCTAGAGGAAACAGAAACACTTGCACTACTTCCCTTGAATTTCTGTTCTCGGAACCGACAAACCACACCCTTCCTATTAGATATAGTCAAAAGTAAACCCTTGAGCTATATCATATATATATATATATATATATATATATATGTATAAATGAATAAATTCTCGACCATAAATATAAACAGAAACTAACAAAAACCCAGGTTTCGGTCACAAAAATCGTCACTATGTTACAATCCCGACGTTCCGGTTTTTACTGAAAACCTTCATCAGGGGCCGTATAACTTCTAAAAAACGACTCCAGAGAGAGCCGTGAGTCGTTGTTTAGATGTTTTACGGCCCCTGAAGAAGGTTTTAAGTAAAAACCGGAACGTCGGGATTGTAACATAGTGACGATTTTTGTGACTGAAACCTGGGTTTTTGCTTGTTTCTGTATATATATATATATATATATATATATATATATATATATATATATATATATATATATATATATATATATATATATATATATACAACGTATGCCACAATTGTATGTAACGATTTTTTGTTTAAAATTATTGCAAACTTTGTCTGTGACCTGGCGATCCGCCATGGGCTATAAACGAGATAGCCGAAAAAGTTTTTCACATTTTTACATTGCTACTTTTATTAATTTTTAAAAATTATTTTTTGTTTTTTCAAATTGTCGATTATAATTTTTTTTATTATATTATTATTAATACTATCCCAAAAAAGTTTCAAATATTGGCGATCATTTTTGGTCTTGTTGTTTGGTAATAAATCCAGCGCCATTAGGCGAAATTGTAGCTTAAAAACTAGTTCTCAAATAAAAGACCATCACATTTCGCTAGTTGTCTCGTGATAAGACGCGAGGACGCGAGGAAGCTATATGTGCCATACTAATTGGCAGACTGTTTTTTAAATGTTACCTACAATAAATATCGATACTAATTGACAGACTTTTTTTAGATATCAGTGTATGTTACCGATGAAAAAATACAAACATTGATTTTATAGAATAACAATTATATTTCACGAACTAGTTCTTTATGCATTTTTGTTTCTAATGTTTAACATTAATAAGGTTTAATTAGTTTAATTTTAATGTAGATGATTGTGTGTTATGCACAATCTTGGCTCCCATGTACAAGGGATATTGTCATCGGTTTACATCCCGAGTAATAGGGAGGAATACTTGAGATAGAAATTACTAAATCATTGTTGGTTGGGATCCCCTTCCGTTTGCATGGAGGTTGGGCTGGCGAGGAGTGGGATTTCGTGTCACCAGCAGGTTCAATAAGCTCGAATAACACTCCTGGTACGACGTTCTAGAATATTCAATTTTAGCAATAGATGTAGCAACGTAGATCTATTCCCTTCACATTCAAATAATTGACGAGCTCTGCCAAAACATAACATTATTTTTTCATGAAACATCTGAGCTGCCTAAAACTCAATGTATTATTAACATATTCTCATTCACTAATCAGTATAATTATACCGATACTCCTCCCACCCGCATACACTATTTAGAACATTGCATTAGTCTCCACGTACAATATAAATATATATTGAAAAACTTCCTTTTTCCCCTAAAATTAATAATATAAATGTTTACACAAGAAAACATGGACTTCTATAAACAACTTTATCAAAAACAGTTCGAAATTATTTATTTACTTGTATGTTACCCGTCGTGGCTTCGCCCGCAATTTTTTTACTACGCTTTTAAATTGATCAATCAGTTTCTTTCCACATCCCCTTTGGCTAGAACGGTATAATAAATAACTATAATTTCTATAATTATTATCCACATCATAAGAAAATTCAGCAAACCTATGCCAGTTTTGCACTATATGTGACACTATTAAATTACTTACTAATTTAATATCACTAAAACCCTTCAAAATTGACAGATATTCATTGTTTTGATGTATAAATAATATTCTTGATTATTTCTATATAAAATAAATAGGGATATTTTATGTTAATGTTTCTCGGTCTTATTTGGCGCTATTAAAAGGAGAAAACAAAAGAAGAAGTATATATTATATTAATATATGCGGTCTAGAGCAGCATTGTAATTATTATTTTTTTTTTTTCCCAAGAAACAGAAAAATAAAACCACCACAAAATCATTAACAGTACTGAAATTATCTCGACACCTAAAATATCATTCTAGAAGCGAAATGAGGAAACATTTGATGATTTCCCCACATACGGTTACGCTAAAGCTTTTCTTTTTTTTGTTGCTTTTAATCACTAGAAACAACATCAGCATTAACAGCTCCTACGAGAGAAGGAAAAAAAGAAAGATCATTACGTCGAAAATTGTTTCAAACAAAAATAATAACATTTGGATGGGGTGGAAAAAAGAGATGGGAGGTTGTGAGGAACCGAGGCTGGTTTAATGGGGCTCGTTAGGCGCTAATGGGGCTAAAGCAAGATTTCCTCGTCCCTTTGTATTCCTCTACTTTTTTCTCCACCCTTTATCCTCAATCTCTCATGAAAAATATGGTCAGTATTTAATAAAAAATATTAAAACTGATCAATGATTATAATATTCGCCTTTTTTTCTGATCGCGATTTGTCAACAAAATAATTTTAATTTTTTTGAAAGTAAAGAAAACCTACAACTGATTTTTTTTTTTTTTTTTTTTTTTTCTTTTTATGTATGCACCACTTACAAAAATAAGAATTAATGATTTAATTCACATTTGACAAAATTATAACAATAAATATTACATTAACTAAATAATATTTAGTTAATGTAATATTTATTACATTAACTATATATTATATCATCTATATATTATATCATTTATATATTATATCATCCACTCTTTTTTAATTAACTTATTGTTACTGAAAATTTACTAATATATATTAGTATATACGATATTAAAATTATTATATTATTTATTGTTAATTTAATTTTACATCTAATTCTACTTATTCAAAGAAAACTAAATTTGACTACTGTTATGCTCTATTTAAAAATGAGAAATCTAATCTCCGTGAATAAAATTTTCCTGACATCAATAATAAATATTACTTATTTAATATAATACAATTTTTGAAAATCAGTTTTAAAATTGCTAATAATTTTAAATTAAATCTATGATTATATATACGAGTATTAGAAAAAAAGTTAAAGCCGTAGAGTTTTATGTTAAGTAGTAGTATGACTAAATAGTCATACTACGAGTAGAAGGATACAAACGAAACAAGGAGATGTCAAAAGAGCTCATAGATTTAAAAAGCATATTAGTCATTGCCATAATGAGTGTAATACAAAATAATTGATAAAAAAGATAATGTATATATTTATAATTTATAACCATAGACTTTGGTTAGTTGTTAATATCTTAGAATGTATATTGTCTAAGATTGTATGAATTCAGATATTTTCCCTAGTAAAAGTGGTCACATTAGTCAGCTGACTTTAGGCCCATTTAATATAATAAGTAAAAATGTAAAATTATGGCGGTATGGTAACGTCAGTTTGCTCTACTTCAAGTTTTCCATACCACCTGATAGTCGCACTTTGAAATCAATTGGAAATCAAAAATAAAACCATACATCTTGGGAGTGGCTAAGGTAACTTGATAATAACTGCCTTTAATTAATAATTATTATCAATTATATTTCATTTTCCCGTAGCTTGGGTCTCACTCCCAAATAAGAAATTATTAGAAAGTATTGAACAAAAACATGAAGAGTAGGAAAACGAAAATAAACTACAGGAGCAATGAAACGAAATTTATTAGGCAGAGAATTAAGACTAAACAATGATATCAGTTGAATTAACAAAAAAATGTAAGAACTCCGAGGAATTTCATTAAATAGAAGGGTAAACTTTTATTATAGATTAAAAATAATGTTTAAAACTTATTTCCTTTTTAAAATGAATGTTTATTTAGAATAATCAGGAATCAGGTAATTTTTTTTTTTTTAGAATAATCAGGAAACAAAAAAACAAACAAAAAAAACACGCAGTCGATTTATTAATAATTACGAGCTATATTTAGAAATTGTATGGATTGCAAAACCTTTGAAACACGGAGGAGCAAATCCAAAATATAGTTATTACAAAATTGCAGTGCAAATAATAATATTTTTCTTTAAAGCAAGCCAGACTTAATCTTTAAAGTGGGGCAAGTCAAAAGCGACGTTACGGTTCTGTAATAACCGTTTATCAGATGCTTGTTTATATGTTTAATGTAAAAAGAGGTTATAGTTTGTGGCTTAAAAATTTGCCAGACAAATCGCCGATAATGTATTAAGGCATTGGGTATAAAGATGAGTTGAATAGAACTAAATGAAGAACAACAAAAGAGAGGTTGCAACAAAGCGACATCATAAAATTAGGGAGAAGTCCAATAAGAAAAGGGGGCTCTTAAGCCAATGAGACGGTGCTCCTCGGACAAAGCTAAGAAGGGTACTAAGTGAATTGGCCTAGGCAAAGAAGCAAGGAAATGGAAAAGAAGGTGGATTTCTCTTTTTCCACTCGCTTTTTTGATCAATCAAAAGAATTGGAAAAACAGAATTAGCAAAATGCTTCTGGCTTAGCCCGGGATTACCAGGGGAGGGAGCAAAGTCAAACTCAACTCCCCTCTTGCAGTACAAATACAGTTCAAAGGAAAATGTTTTGGAAAAAAAAGAAAATCTCTCAATAAATCCAGTGAGAAATAGCCGCTGAGTAACCATTGAATATAAAAGCAACAAAAAACATTGATAAATCCAATAGTAAATAGTTAAGAATCCAAGTTCAATGAAACGAAAATAAATAAACTCAAGCTAGATTATACTACTAATCTATAATACTATCTATATGATACTACTAATCTAGTCTAGGCAAATAAAATGGAAAACACTAAACACCAGATAGAAAAAATAAAGTAAATTTAACTATTTAAATATTATGAAAAGAAATAGAATAGGTTAGAAATGTAAATTCCAGTGTTTGGAGAAAAAAAAATATAATGTTATCATTGAACTGCTTACGTAGATACTAATAATTGAAAGAAGGAAAATCATGACCTAGTTTAATGAAGTAAGCATTTTTATATTTAAACTAATTTACGGAAAAATATTAATAGAAGATCGTGGCACGAATGACACCCGTTTTCTTACACACAAGTATGTGGGTTCGGAGTATTATCTATAAGGTACGTCAGTTAAAAACTAATTTAAAGAGTTATACTCGAACCAAACATTGAACAACAAGAAATTTATTAAATACATTTGATACATTTATTATCAGTGAGTCAGAAAATAGTATATTTAATTGTATTGTTTAATATTTCACTTTACCGGTATTTAATTCACACTATTGTAGGTCAAAATAATTTCCTAAAATTATTTTTTTGCATGGTATTTATTTTTTTATCGTTTAAGATAGCAAAGCAATAAAACGATATTACATTTGATGTGCTTATTATATGAAAAATAAATCAATTATTAGATAAATGTGGACAATCCAGAATGATATATCATGTGTTAGAATGACGTGAAAATAAAAAAGAATGATGATAGAACGGAGGAAGGAAGATAGGATGATATAAGTAAAGCGTGGAGCACTAAATCTTAGGGACAAGGTAACCGCAGTGCCAAGGGGGTTGGGGGTAATCTTTCCCGAGGAATAATTGATGTATCCTTATCTCTCAAATTACAGAGGGGGCTACTAACTGCCTGGGGGACCCGATCCCAAGCAACCTTCCATGCAACAAGGGCTAATGCCTTTTCTAATGCCCTTCCCCTCTGTACAGGTCTCTCGGCACCACAATAACTCAATACTGCCTAGCTATAAGGGTACTCTCTACTATTATAAAAAGCCTTATCAATATTCACTACCCTCACTACAGGTACCTAATTTTATCATAAACCCTTTATCAAATACTAAACCTATTTGGATATCCCATTATAATGTTATAGTTGTAACAAAAAGTATATGATGAGTTTTATTTTATTTTGCTTCCGTGCTTAATGAAGATAATGGAAGCATTGTGATCGTTGGGAAGAGCGAAATAATTTTATGTCTCCAATTTTAAAACTTCCTGGACAGAAATTCGTTTCAAACCTCAGGAAAAATTTTTGGTCTCAGGACTGTCTGTCGGTCATTCGTTCATTCAACATTTTTGCAAACTACCTTATGCTAAAAACTGCTCATCTGATTTCAATTAAATTTTTATGGTAACGCACGAATAGCCCAATAATCCATCTGCGCCTATTTAGATTTTGCAAAATGTATACTTTATTCTAGTAAAAACAATCTTAATTTTGTCATAATACGATTTCTTACGTGTTACAGGTAAATGCTATTATAATACTGTCAGCCATCTTCCAATAAAAAGAAAAACTTAAATTAAGAGTATAAAATTCAACAAAAATGCAACGATTAGACTTAAGTGCAAGACAAGCTATATGTGACAGAAGATAATTCAATTATAATATAAATTTATAGATCTAAGGATATTTTTTAGATGCATATTCAAGTTTTAAAATCAGTTTTATGGTCAATTATAATAATGTGAATTATTTAATAAAATATAATATTTTTAGACACCTAAAAAAAGGGGCAGCTAATAACATTTGTTGCTCTTTCTTTTTTTCTGATTTTCTTGAAAGCTCGTTTAAAATGCAGAAGGGGAGTGAAAGGGAAAGGTTGGAGACTGAGCATGTTGAGTAGGGCGTAATGAAGGTACGCCCCGTGGAGACAGGGCGTGAAAACTCACATTATCACATAGGCAAAGGCACCACACCTTGAGAATAAAACATGCTTTTCTCCCCCAGACTCTGTCTCAAATCTCATTACATGCTGTACAAGGCGGGTGGTATGTTGAGAATAATTCTACTTCATATATTATTACCCAGTGTGATTTCTTTTGCTCACTTCACCACCATATGAAACCCTAATATTATCTTATTATGAAAAATTCAGCCCTATTTTCCTTTACTTTCTAGTTTATTATTCCCTTTTTCCCGCAAATTTATATAAGGGTAAATAACATTATGCGAAGAAAAATCATATCAATTTAAGTTTTCTGATGAAGGCCTCGTTTCCGAGAATTTTAATTACAAAATTTGAAAGCAATTAGTATGAGTTAAATTAACTATTTTTGCTTCCGTGCTTACCAAAGGTAACGGAAACAAAAATGTAAAAACTAAAAACAAGACAAGAAATCCGTTTCAAACATCAGGGAATATTTTTGGTCTCGGTCTGTTTGTTTTTAAATTTAGATGTTAGGTCATAATTAGCTCATTGTTGGTCCCATATTAACTTCCACCTTCTGCATTCATTGCTTCCTTCCGCATGCGCAGACATTTTTTATTAACAATTACGAGTACATCTTCAAAAGTAGTCAAAACATGGATGATTTGTTGAAAGTATCCCACATGTTAGGGTGTCCAAAAAATGTCCAGGTTATTTCGATCTTGTACATTTACGACACGATATGTAGCAATACAATTTATTCATTTATTTCTTTAAAAATAATAAATAAGAGAAAGGAGGCAGCAATGAACAGATGCAATATTGGACAAATATGTTTAGGAAGTGCCGCTTATATGAAATTTTATTCAAACATTTTTAATCTTACAAAGATCTTCTCAGTAGTTTTTGAACCCTTTATATCAACTTTTTTTATTCTTTTTTTTGCATTAAAGAACTATAAATTATATTATTTTTTGGTTAAAAGAGTTTTTTTCTTAAATATATTTTTTTTTTATAACAAATTAACACATTTGTTGATTTACCATCTCTAGCTATATTTCGCCCTACGCATTGGGTTTATTCAAGCAGATTTTTTATTCCCCAGTCATATGAGTGAATTGATAAAATTATTTTATAAAAAATAAAAATAAAAATAAAATATTTAAATAAAACTCCCCCATCCATAATCTGAGAAAAAAAATTATCAAAATATAAGTTAATTTGAATCTCCCCTGTTTGACTCTCAGGGAGAGACTCTAAAACCGTATTCTCTCTCCGTATAAACCCAGAAAAACGTATAATTTATACTGTTTTATTATAAAAAAAAAAATTAAACAAAAAATTGTGATGGCAACACTCCCAAACTGCTGTCATTTCCAACGTTAGACCGAACATGATCGAGCTAGTTGCTTGTTTACGTCGGCGAAATGTACATTTTGTAATAAATGTACAAGACTTCCAGTAAGTAGTGTTTGATTTTTTTATTCATTAGATGGGATATACATATATCATAACATTTACAAATGAAACAGTGTTTATTAATAATCGAGAGTATATTTTGGGACAAAATAAAAATTATTTCTAGTTTTGTATTTGTTTACGGCTGTGTGTGTTTGAATAGTTTTGATTTTTGTTCATGGTTCATTTGATCCTTTATCTTTCTTATAACATTACATTATAATGGTAACAATAATTATAACAATGGTATCTTATACTTAACAAAAAGTTTCTACTGTAGCGATTTAATAAAAAAAACAACATTAAACTTGATTTATTTCTATTTAACGCTGATGATTCAAAACTGTCCCAGGTGTATTCAAAGCTAAACCACAATTGAGGCATTTTCATTCTGTTACATTAGTGAGAATTCCGATTTTATTTTTAGCTTCATATTTATACAAAAACATCGATTATTCTTAATGATTAAGTTAATTATTCTATAAAATAAAATGAATTATGCCATAATCGTTTAAAGAAATGTTCAAAGCTGCTTTCTCCTCTTATAAAAGCCATGCTGACATTTGAGAAATAAATTTTATCATTTAATGGGGGTCAAATAATTTTTTTATACAGTGGCCAGGAAAGTTAATTTATTTTCAAGTTAAGTTTGTTATTTATTTTTAAGTTAACCTATTATTATTAAAATTCTTATAAAAATTAAAGTTAAGAGCTTAATTAGTATTGTGGTGGTCTTCAATACTTTGTCATACAGGCTGCAAACTCTTTAATTTAATTGAAGTCAAAATAAATAAAGTTTTAAGGATTTAGTCGCAAGTCTAAAGTGGTAGAAGGGAACGGCAAGCGTAGGACTAAAAGCGTAAGCAACAAGCGGGTAATGAAATTAGTCCGTTTTCAAAATTTAATTTCCTCAAGATCAGTCTCCTATTTCCGAGGATTGAAAATTCCGTGAAAATGGAATTGCCTCACGAATCAGTATAGTTTTCTCTGGGTATAAGGGAGGAAATATACTTTAGGTTTTAAAAGAGGAGGGGGCATCCAACCAAGGTTAGGAAGAAGCTTGTCCGTTTGTCGGAGTGCACACCGCCGTCACAAGGCATAAAAGAGTTTCAGGAAGGGTCGTGTCCTATAAAGGGGCCAGGACTGGGAAGTACAGCTATAACAAGATGAAGTAAGGTAGACAGGGCGGAACCGAGGCCTAGTGCCTCTAATAGGGCCTGATTTTAATTCAGTTAAACACCTTACAGGATCCGGGGAAAGGACTAAGCCGTTACTTGACTAAGCCAGAGCTAAGCTCGAGGGGCCCGAGTCCTGCCTACCCGAGCTTTGTTTTCTTCCGCTGAACGAATCAATACCTCATCAAGCCATTTTCCATCCACCTGCTTTCCAACTTCTTCCTCTGCTTCTCAATCCTTAACTAATAATCCATAGCATACTTTCGACCGTTTTCATAAGCCTACCTTTATTTTAATTCTCTCCTCAATCTCAGAAAGAAAAAGAAAATAAATTTAATCGTAGATGTATCCTTTCATGAATTATATTTAATGTAATTTAGGTAAATAAGCAAAATGGCCCTATATGCTAATAAATTAATAATAAAAATTATATTAGCTATGAGTTAAGGCAATATACCGAGCCTTAGAATATTTCAGTGTTTACAGTGGTGGATATTAACATTCTATAATATAGTAATTTATATATTCAAATTTTTAGGTTTTAGGTAGTATTCCGAGTCTGTCTCTCGATTTGTTGGTCTGTCTGTCTTTTGATAAATTTTTGCGAACCATCATAACTTGAAAACAACTCGTCCGGTTTTAATAAAATTTGGATGGTAGCTCTTATGACCTACCATCGTTTGTCGAAAGTATAGTTAGTTAGTTGTCGAAAGAATAGTTAGTTAGTTGTCGAAAGTAGCTCACAGACACCCCCAGATTAATTTCAACCCACTGCACTGTTTAAAATTTGCTAAATTGACACTTATTTTGCTAAATGATACATGCATTAAAAATGTAAAATAGTCTGCCGAGTAGTGTGGTACATAGATTCCTGGTTGAAACGCAAATGGGACCAACAATGGGCTAATTATGACGTACGATCTAAATATCATTAAAGTAGAACTATTAGTTTTTAATACATAGTGGTTCACAAAAATTGAGCGACAGACCGACAGACAGAAACGGAACCAAAAATGTTCTATGATGTCAGAAACGGATTTTGCTTTCGGAAATTTTGAAATCGGAGACATAAAAATTTTCGTTTTTTAGAACGATAACATGGATTCCGTTACCTTCGGTAAAAGCTCGGAAGCAAAATTAAAAAAAAAAAAAAAAATGACAGATTTAGAAAAAGGGGGTGAAAATTAAATAAATAATTATGCTTTGGTTGTAAAAGCATAAAATCAATAAATTATACGAAATAGGACACAAAGAAGCTATGCTCACTCATTGGCAGACCATGTTATGATCTTTAGTAACATACAAATTTTGATATTTTTAAACCACGAACCTGTCTGAAACCCTAATAGCGTAGTGCCCCTACAACCAGTGTTATAATATGGGACCACTGTTCAAGATTATTTTGTTCAGCTTATTTCCACTTCCTTGATTGTAATTAAATTAATGGAAATTATTTATTACGATTTATTAATACAGATAATCCCTTATATAATAGAGTAGTGTCCCGGAGACTCACCTTAAAATTATCTTTAATTAGATATAATAACTTACCTAAATTAATTTACTTATTTTTACTTTTTATTCGTAATATAAAATTAAGGCCGTTTATAGGGGGGCTTAGGGCTCGTATAATATAAAAAAACTCACTATTTTCACCGATAAATTGAAGCAGTTAAAGTAAATCACTCACCTGAAATCAAAATAAAATATAAAATTAATTCCGAGATAAACATAAAATACAATAAGATAAATTGACCAAATAAATTAGATCACTGGTTTTCACTAAATTTTTTCACTGGCAAGCATCTAGTAGAACATATATTAATTAGGTAGGTTAACCCTTTATAATAAGGTAAACTTTATTTTGCTTCTGATACATGAACGCACCTTTTATTTTTTTTCCATTTTTCTTTCCACAATCAGATAGAAATAGAATTCTATTCATTTTTAGGGATTTTAGTTTTGGTAGGCTTAATTCAACTAAAATTTCATCGAAATTGACTTGCATCTAATATCTCTCCTTTATCTAACCATAAGGTTTTATTTTTCAGTTACATTCATACATAATATAAAGTCACTAAATTCTACATTATTTTATGAATTATAATGTAATTGTGATTGGTTCTTCCCTTAGTGAATGACCATACAAAAAAAGGTTGTCACAGAAAGTAATACACAGAGTAAGAAGAAATCCAGACATCATTTTTTTTCTTTTTTAATTATTTTATAATACAAACCCACCCCTATTTACCTACCAACTTATTTGGGCTTAAATAAATTAATGTTTATACACTGATAAACAGTTAAAATTGAATAGCTTTTTGAATTATAAATAAATAAATAATTAATTATAAAATAAAATGTTTATAATAATATGAAGTATATACTTTTTACACAATTAAAAAAATATATGAAAGTTTTATAACAGAAAAATTTAATAAACTTGGATAATAAAAAATAATATTTATTTTCAAAAAAAAAAATAAATACGACGAGAGAGTACAAAAAATAAATAATTGAAAACGACCCTTTATTGTTAAAAAAGGAAAAATATTATTGTGTTTATTTTGTTGTTAAAAATAAAGTTATGAAAAGTTAAAGGGGAGGGGGGGGCGGGAGGGTAAAATCAAGTCTTCATAATTGGGAGCAAATGGAGGGGAGTTGTGTTCATTTCTCGGAAAACATTGAATAAACTCAGGAGGAAGGCAGGCACCGGCGAGAATTAAGTTTACACAATGTAAACAAGAAGCTCTCGAGTGGTTCCGCTCTCAGGATGTAAACAAAACTGTTCTCCTTGTAAAGCAATAACACTAAGGAACACAGCGAAACGGTCTGGGTTGCGAAATGCAGCAGCACTGACGTGTGTTAACCTTTAGTTTACTAATCTTCCTCTTGTGTACCAGAAATTATGTTGTTCGTCAAGAGTCGCTGTTAAACAGAAAACGCGACCTTATGAATTATGTATTTCAAAGACTACTTTGAACAATTTACTAACATGATGAAAACAGGTGAGATAGGAAAACATACAGAATAATGTATACGATATGTTTTATACACAACTTTGATACAAACCGAGACAATAAGGAGAGAGACAAACATTAAGTTTGAAACAGATAGCAAAAACTTTTTTATACTTCTTCATGAGAAACAGGAAAAGAAATAAAGAGTAAATTACTTTAACCTCCGTTATCATTATATCTGACAAAATAATACTATAAAAGATGAACTCAAAGTTTAAAAAAAAAATAGTCTATCAACCAATCTCTGTATGCGAACAAAGTTTTTCTGGCACTTCTTTAGATTGTTACTCCCCTTATAAAAACCAGAGGGGAGTAACAATCAAAAGGAAGTATACGGAATGTTCGTCTTTAGATTGATATTCCCCTTGTCAAAACAGGAGGGGGATATTCCTTTGTCCCAAAGTACATTAGACTAAACATCCCTTTTTCATAATATTTATTTAAACCAAGTCATTTTCATTCTAAAACAGCATAGGAAAGTAAAAATCTAAAGAAATACCGTTTTTCTATTATTATTATTATTTATATGTTTAAAATTGCTTTTCTGATTTTCAAGAAATTTGGAAGGTTTGTAGAATGTAGCCCATAATAATTTTAACTACGCCATAGAACTATGAACAAAGACCCATAATAATTTTAACTCTCTGTGCATATTAAATGTATCATATAATCCTATGCGTCACGCTTGCGTGGCACATTCCTTGGTGTCTCTCGCAAATGGTGTAGCCTATTGCAGTGTGCAAAAACACGGTATTACTCTGCTGATGTGTTTTGCCAGCCAAGCAAGAATGGCGGTGAGAGAGCACCCTCGTCTCTGATAAATCCTATATCTGATCTTCTTGATGTAGTATAGGTCCAGAGTTGGGTGGGCATCGTCGAGCCCCTGATGAGTCGGACGCGACGAAACGATGCAGGACATGGCATAATGCCGAGCCAACATCTTGATGACGTTATGTCTGATGTTGGAACAGTTCCTATGTGTCACGCTTGCGTGGCACATCCCTTGGTGTCTCTCGCAAATTGTGTAGCCTATTGCAGTGTGCAAAAACACGGTATTACTCTGCTGATGTGTTTTGCCAGCCAAGCAAGAATGGCGGTAAGAGAGCACCCTCGTCTCTGATAAATCCTATATCTGATCTTCTTGATGTAGTATAGGTCCAGAGTTGGGTGGGCATCGTAGGGCCCCTGATGAGTCGGAAGCGACGAAACGATGCAGGACATGGCATAATGCCGAGTTAACATCTTGATGACGTTATGTCTGATATTGGAACAGTTCCTATGTGTCACGCTTGCGTGGCACATCCCTTGGTGTCTCTCGCAAATTGTGTAGCCTATTGCAGTGTGCAAAAACACGGTATTACTCTGCTGATGTGTTTTGCCAGCCAAGCAAGAATGGCGGTAAGAGAGCACCCTCGTCTCTGATAAATCCTATATCTGATCTTCTTGATGTAGTATAGGTCCAGAGTTGGGTGGGCATCGTAGGGCCCCTGATGAGTCGGAAGCGACGAAACGATGCAGGACATGGCATAATGCCGAGTTAACATCTTGATGACGTTATGTCTGATATTGGAACAGTTCCTATGTGTCACGCTTGCGTGGCACATCCCTTGGTGTCTCTCGCAAATTGTGTAGCCTATTGCAGTGTGCAAAAACACGGTATTACTCTGCTGATGTGTTTTGCCAGCCAAGCAAGAATGGCGGTAAGAGAGCACCCTCGTCTCTGATAAATCCTATATCTGATCTTCTTGATGTAGTATAAGTCCAGAGTTGGGTGGGCATCGTCGGGCCCCTGATGAGTCGGAAGCGACGAAACGATGCAGGACATGGCATAATGCCGAGTTAACATCTTGATGACGTTATGTCTGATGTTGGAACAGTTCCTATGTGTCACGCTTGCGTGACACATCCCTTGGTGTCCCTCGCAAATTGTGTAGCCTATTACAGTGTGCAAAAACACGGTATTACTCTGCATATATATATATATATATATATATATATATATATATATATATATATATATATATATATATATATATATATATATATATATATATATATATATATATATATATATATATATATATATACATATATATATATATATATACATATATATATAAAGATTTGTAAAACCTATTTTTTCGTGATCAGGGACCCATGAAACGTATTTTGGCCACAGTCCCGCCTCAAACTCCTGCCATGCCAGTGGCTCTATTAGCGAATTTTTTCCAATGGAAATTCGCTAATTAAAAAAAGTTGTCAGATTTAAGAAAGTATAACATCAATAAAGTACGTGATAGGATACAAGGAAGCTAAATGTTATGTGCGATAAAAATTGGCAGACAAACCAGATAAATTATCACAATAAATTAAAAATGTTTAAACTACCTCTAAAAACTATCATGGTAAGGCTGAACGAGTAGCAACAATTGAAGTAGGTATAACTGAACAACATTCTGGAAATATATAAAAATAAATAACAAAAGCCTTTTTCTGTGTGTTTAATATAAGAAAGAACGCAATTTTAGTGCTTGAACTGTAGAATAATAAACTGATATGAAGGTTATCTGACATTAATAACACGGTTTCTAAAGAAAGTATTCGTTTAGGAAAATTTATATTTTCTTATGCTTTGGTAATAAAGACACAGCAGAAAGTGTTGGAGATCCTCGACTTTAAAATGACATATAGTGAAGTTATGTGTGTAGGATTTGTTGACATTTTTGTGATGAGAAATAAAGTGAGTTTTGATCTAGGAAGCGATGTTGCTAAGGAACAGATTTGACGTGAACGGGAAAAAGAAAATCAGTTTTGAATTTTAAAATAGACAAATTCAAACCAGAAAAGAAGCCTTGGAGGTATTGTATTCAAAGATTCAAAATGCGGAGGGCACAATAGCACGTTTTGATGCAGAATCAACTAAACAATTGCTACTTCTGGCTCGAGTTGGTTCAGAACATTTTAAGATGCTAGTGGATTAGTTTTTCCCAATACAAATAAAATAAGTCCCGTAAGACAAGTTAGTAAAAACTTTCAACAAATTCTATGATAGGGAGGTTTCTGGGTTGTCGGAAAGAGTAGCATTTACTAAATGTCTTAGATCACAAGATGAAATAAACAGTTTGTGGCTAAATTAAAAAGCTGAGCTAGTCACTGTAAGTTCAGACAATCTCTCGATGGATGACTACAAGACCAATTGGTCATAGGGATAAATAATGAAGGTTAGGAGCAGGAGGTTATCCAACAACATCCTAATTTTGATGCTCAGTTGACGGATCTTCTTACGACAGCTTTAGCACTCGAACAGGCTTCGAATCATCAATCTTACGTTAGAGAATCAGGTCAGGGAGGTAGTGAAAGAAAAATAAACAAACAGGAAAAAGCTTCAGCGTCATGCATCCGTCAAATGGATGAAAACATAAATGAATTTAAACAGAAAAATAAAATTAAGGAACGGAGTAGATTTTCTACAGTGCGGATTAAATTACACAGAGAGAATGTAACGTGCCCAACTGAAAGGGAAAGAGAGCCTAGCTTGCAAAAAATTCGGCTATTTTGCAAGAACATGTATTTTTTTCTGGTTCGAACATATTCCACAATGGTCTGCGTGCTTCCTCTTCTTCGTTCCTCCAATGTCTACAAGATATGATTTCGCACCCTTCCTTAGCTTTTATAATTACTCCTTCATCTGTACCTTTTCCATCTGGTCTCTCAACCCATACTAAGTCTATTTCCTCAAACTTCCTATCTCTACTGGCTGTATTATGATGATAAGCTTACTTTTTTTGCGAAGCCATCCTGTACACTTGGTTTCAATAAATCCAACCATGTTCGAATTCTACGCCCTAGCATCATCTCAGATGGAGCCCATCCGGTATTTGAGTGTGGTGTATTTCTATAAAAGTTGACCAATAATGATTGTAATCTCCTTTTATGATCCTTTTCTCTTTCCTTACTAGCTGACATCCCCCTTTTAAATGTCATTATCTCAGCTAAACCGCTCGACTTTGTACGGTACGTTGTGGTCCGAATATGTTTAATATTATTTTTACCACAAAAATCTTTGAATTGTTCAGAAGTGAATGTGGATCCATTATCTGTTACTAATGATCTCGAAATACCAAATCTTGCGAATAAGCTCCTTAATTCTCTGCAATTTCCTTGCCTTTTCATGGCCTTCATTTGTTAGATCTCTGTCCATTTTGTAAAAGCATCCACAAGTACAAGCCAATATCTATTTTGGAATGGTTTATTACATTTTATTTCAATAAACTGTAAAATTAATGGTAATTTATCTGATGATGGATGATGTAGGTGTAGGAGTAGAATAAAAACAATTACATGTTTGTAGGAAACGTTTCGACCCTAAATAAGGTCCTTATTTAACGTTTCCTACAAACATTTAATTGTTTTTATTCTACTCCTACAACTACATCATCCATCATTTGATAAATTTCCATTAATATATATATAAGAAGATGGCAATAAGATAACTTAAGGTTTATTATTTATACAATAAACAGTAAAACAAAATATAAACTTGTGAAAGTAAAACACTAAACTAGTGAAAATAAATTATAGTTAATTTTAAAACCAAGTTTGACATCTCAATAAACTCAGATCCTCATCGGGTGAATTGGATAGTTAGGATTTGTGGTATCCAGATTTTTAGGATCTCACTTAATACATTTCATCCTTTCTCGTAACTTTCAAAATCATAAGATCCGAATTATCTCCCTCTAGATGCTTCGATCCTTGGGATAAAGAATAAGATCCAAAAAATATTTGTGTTAAATGAAGATCCTTGGAATCTTAACCTTTATCCCAAGGATCTCTACCTCAAGATAAAAACTCTAACTAAAGTTATAATTTTTAAGGTTAATGTTATATGAATTTGTTTTTTGTTTAATGAAATGCAAGATTAAATCAGAGATAACCTGTTGAAGTGGTAAGGTCTTCTTCCCCCTAAAGCAGGTAAGACAAGAACCCTGTTGAATCCTTGCTTAAGTGAGGAAGAGGTCAACAGGTGAAGGAATTTCATGTATAAGTAAGACTTGGGTTGCTTCCTTAGAACAAGGTGCCTAGCATTGCTTAACCCACCTGTCTGCCAAGCTAACCCTCTCCTGGTCTAACCACACTTCCTCACCCTTCTTACCTCGCCCTGTGCTCAAATAAACTCCTCGTCTAAAACACAATAAAAACTTCTTAGCATCAATCCTCAACATTCTACCTAAAACCATGGTAGTTCAGTTAAACCCTATAACCTACAACAAAATTAAAAATTGGTAGAAAAGTACGTGTACAATTTTTTTTAAAATAAACCAATAAAATAGCGTTAATGTACATATCAAGGCCTTTCAAATGATATACGACACAATATTAATAACCAAAAAAAGTGGTCACGTGACACGGCAACGGAAAAAAGTTTACTCTCATGTTCTCAGCAAATAGGATGAACTAATAAAATAAAATATAATCAATTTAAAGAGCATTAGAGTGAGATTCAAGCACCTCAATCAGAAATAAAATCGGTCAACTATTATAGAAACTATGGCCATTCCAAGACAAAAAGGAAAAAAATTAAACAAAATTATCACCATCTAAGGTACAACCGATGATGATACGACAAAAAGTCATAGGATGAAAGTTGTAGATCTTTTAAAATCAGTTACCGCTGGCGCTATCCGTTTTCCAATACGACTTACCGTTTAGCCACAATAAGTCCCCAATACAGCTTAAAAATCAAGTCGGCCATTTTTATTTTTTGAAAGGGGAAGGAGGGGGAAAAGTGAAATTTGTATAATTATTTTGGTTCACAATATGGACGTTGCGCGTCGAATGGCACAAACCGCAAGTTTCTAGCTCTTCTGGAAGTGGGTTAACATTAATATCAGTCATTGAGTCAGTTAGCCATGCGGCTTTATAGTTCATAGACATATTCATTTAGCACCATATGACCTAATAATTTAATTTAATTAAAATCGGACAAATAGTTTTTAAGATATAGCGGTTCGCAAAAATTGAGCGACAGACCGACCAAAATGTGACCAAATATGTTCCCTGATGTCTGAAACGGATTTCTGTCTTGGAATTTTTGAAATCGGAGGTATAAAATTTTTTCGTTTTTCAGAACGATCACATAGCTTCCGTTACCTTCGGTAAGCTCGGAAGCAAAAATCAATTTAGGTGAAATATCAATAGAAGAATAGTAAAGTATTAGTAATAGTCTTGAAGACATCAGTCTATTATGTTCCTTTTTTAGAAAAAAGGTATAAGAGATAAATTATATATTATGTTGAAAAGAAGAAGATCGGCTTTGTCAAGATGTTCAATTAACACTAATAAAAACTAAAAACAGAGGTGCGAAAACCCTCGTATCCGATGAATTCGAATCCCTGTCAGGTGATATAACATATTATATCATTAGCATTAATGATAGCATCAAGTAGATACAACTTGTCCTTAAATAACGCAATATTGTGTCGATCGAGACTAAGACATAACTTTGGTAAAAATTCTAGCAGTAAAATGAAACCAAATGCTTAAGGCGTATATTTTCGAATCAGTGCTTTTATAGGACAAAGAATGACAACGTTTCTGTGAAGGTGCTTTATTTAAAGATTAGATACTATGCTTTACTAGAAATTAAATAAGACCCTGGGTCTGTCTCCAGGCATTTAATGCAGCTCTTACCTTCACTTTACCAATAAATAATATAAAACGTTACTCCCTTTCTAAGAATGAATTTTCTTGAGTATTTCTTTAGAGCCTATATTCCACCATAATAAATATTGTATAAAAAGGCCTTCGTTTTTTCTTTTTTTTTTGTTCCATTTTCAGGGAATATTCTTTTAAATCTTTTTTTTTTTTTTTTTTTTTTTTTTTTAGACTTTATTTCCATATTTTTCCTATAGTCTCTTTAACCAATAAAAAAGGCCCCTTTTTCCTTTTTGTGTTTTATTTTAAACAAGTATTTTTTTATTTTATTTGTTCACCTTTTTCTTTAATAAAAAAAAGGAAACACGGTACTTTTTTTCATTTGCTCTTTTAAATAATGTAAGACGTGAAAAAAAAAAAAAAAAAAAAAAAAATAGATACACACACACACACACATAATATATATATGTATATAGTGCGGGTAAAGATTATTAGAATATATATATATATATATATATATATATATATATATATATATATATATATATATATATATTGGTAAAAAAAACTATATTTAAATTAAATATACATCTTCAAAAGAAATAGAAGTTGGAGTGAAAAAAAATCCATATTTACTAAGATGGAAAAAAATAAAATAAAAAAAATGAAATGAATCGTAACAGAAATGTTTTCTTTCTGAAGGAAAAAAATGTTTAAATTATATAAAAATAATGGATTATTTGCTACTGCTTGTAAACTGTAGTTAGTATTATTATTTGATAAAACATTCTTTATGACTTTATCCAATGAATAAAGTAAAGAAAAAATGTAAAAGGTATTTTACTCGTGTTTAGAATGAATTTATTTTAGAGACATTTTTTTCTTTGTTAATTTATATTTCCTATTTAATAAAAAAAAAAAGTAATGTTTTATCATTGCTGAATCCGCTAAAGTAAATTCATAGGATAATGATGAATTTTGCAATATGAAAATTGTAGAAGAAAGGCGTTTGAGAAACAAATACTATTGGAAGGGGAGGTAGGACTTGATGAATGTCAAAAATTATTAAATCGTAGCAATAAAGGAAGCGGAATGAAGGAGTATTTGAATAATTAAAAACTTATAAGGCGATAAAAGTGATAGCGATGGTGTGGTTAACTTAAGGTAAAAAATTTGATCTATAAGAAATAAGTACTACGTTTCCATAGGTTTTGAAAACCGTTATAAAACATTTTTGGAATTTAAAACCCCATGGAAGCGGTGATTTCAAACGTTTTGAGTTCAAGGTCAAAACAGCAACTTTTTGGTCCTGCATTGAAACTGTTTTGAAAAAAATGGCATGAATACGGGTGTTGAATTGAAAACAGAATTGAGACATGCGCAGTAGGAATGCTGACTAGAGATATGATAACCTGACTTAACTTTAACTTGTATGGGAGTTAATAGTATTAAAAATTGTTGTGAAGACTGTTTTAAAAACTCTCTATGGAAACGCTTTCAGTTTGAAACCAAAAAACAGTTTTCAAAACGGTTTTAAATACTTATGGAAATATAGTACAAAAAATAAGTAAGAAGATTAATTTTGAGGAAGCTTTTGATGTAAACATGAACGTGGTGTGTTGAGCGTAAAGCTGATGGAGAAGGTTGCTGAGAATTGTACCATAGTACGAATTGGAAGTGGTTTAACTAATTGTACCAAATATAACTTAACTTACTTTCTCAATGTGCACTGGATAACTCAGGCAAAAATTACGCTTGTAAAATATTAAAAAGTACCACTATTTATTTAAAGAAATTCGGCGAATTAAAAATGGGTACGATTTGAAAAATATTCGATCTCTTTATAAAAAAATCGGTCCGAGACAACTCAGACAAACTTTCTCATATACGAGTTCATAATTATTTAGCCCAGTGTTTTCCATTTATTAGATTTCGTATGTAAATTTAATTATTATTGAGCATTTCATTTAAATTTATCATAAAAATAACTTCTCCCGGGCGGGGAATCGAACCCGGGCTCTCTCGGTCCGCGTTTTAAGCTTTTTTCTCAGGAACTAGATTTTTCCCGGGAAAACGGATTATATCGTTGGATTCGTATTTAAATGGACTATATTTTAGAATTTTTTAATCAAAATAGTCGGAACCGTTTTCGAGAAATATTTTTTTTTCACGTTTTTTCAGAGTTTTTGGGGGATAGCGCCTCTAAATTTGGAGCTAAAATTCATTTCTCGATTTCGCCTCGGGGTATGATTTTTCTGAACATGTATGCCAAATTTCTTCAAAATCGGCCCAGTAGTTTAGGCTCCAGGCGTCTGCACAGACGACAGACGACAGACGACAGACAGACATTTTTTAAAAACCACTTTTTTGGACTCAGGGGACCTCAAAACGTGTAAATCCATCAACATTTTAAAATCGGATTTTCGCGCCATCACAATACTTTCTCTTTATATGAGAAAGTAAAATGCCGTAAGAGATAGTGTAAATGTCATATATAACTGGGTAGTTTTACCTTTTATAAGATTATATATTTATAAGGTTTTTTGGTAAATTCCTTCGATAGATGTTATACTCTAAGACTTAGAGTCTAAGTTATTAAGGGATGTGGCAGTTCCATGTTCTGTTCATTCTATATTTCCTAGTTAAACTTTTGTAAAGGTTGATATTCACTTACTTAAATCTTAAGTAGTTTAGATTGCATAACACTTGCCCTTGAAATGTTTACTGCTTGGGCTAAATAAAGAAGGTTGTATGCAGTATAAAATAGGATTTATAGGCTTCAGGAGTAAGAAGATGTCCTTAATATAAAAGGATGTCATCAGGATATATTCACCCTAGGGGACTCCTGCTCAGGAATCTTTACTAGACCAATAAACTTTCATTTAGCTCTTCTTCCTTACTACCATCCTACACGTACACAGTCACACGCAACAGCGCGTTCTTATCACTTAAAACACAACTACTAAGAACAGTCTCTCAAGCAAATATTAGGGTTTTTTCCCCCCTAGAACCGTCCTAAGGTCGGTGGACGTATATAATTAAGCCGGAGCTATTACTCTAAGACCGGCCACGTACCAGACATTAATTCAAAGACTTAATTTTCCTCCAGCTAAGTCCTAGCTAGTACTTAATGTCTGTACTGACCTGCTTCTTAGCCGTACTTCACTTGGTCTCCTCAACTGACAACTTGATGAAGCCTTCGCCATTTCGTGAGGAGAAGGATCCTTATTATTTAGTTTAATGGTCAATTAAATTAGAAGTAATTGAATACTTAGCAATTTCTTACTTCAGAGAGCTCCACAACACCCAGAGATTTGATTATAGCATTGTTTGCTCATAAATGACTAACCATGAAGAACCGATAACACATTAGATTTTAGAAATAGACATTTTATTAGCGATTTATAATAGCAGCGATTTTTTTTAAGCAGAAATGAAGGGTTTACCAGGATAAATATCACATTTTTGTTTTTTTCTACAACTTAAGTTTAATAAATGTGGTTTTTAAAACAGGTCAAACAGGGATAATAATATTATCCCTGTTTGACCTGTTACACTGCAGGCTTGCTAGAACTTGGCTTTGCGCTCATTAAATGAACTAGAAAATAGATATTTTTAATCAAAATAGCCGAATCCGTTTCTTTTCACAAGCTTTTATTTAACTTGCAATGTTTGTATGTATGTTCGGGTCAAATCTTGCAACTGAATTTTAAAGCAGTTATCCTCAACCGATTGGATGACAATGCATGGTTAGCTAAGTGACGTCATTCTAAATCTAATACGGCGGGCAGACATAGGTATCAAATGAAAGGGGTTGCTGAGAAGAATACGAATAAAAAAAAAAATGTTTTTTTAATAAAAATATGACATTTTACTTTCTCATATGCGTAGTATATAAAAGAGAAAGTACTGGGATGGCGCAAAAATTCGTTTTTGTAATTTTGATGGATTTACACGTTTTGATGCCTCCTGAGTCCAAAAAGTGGTTTTCGAAAAATATCTGCGTGGCGTCTGTAGTCTACCTCTTGAGGAGCAGCGCCCCCAAATTTAGAGCCAAAATGTATTTCTCTATAGTGAGAGTATGAAGATATACATCATTTTTAATCGAAATTTACCCAGAAGTTTAGGCTCCACGTGTTTACCAAGTTGTATCTTACAGACAAATATTTTTAAAAAAAAAAAACAAATAACTTTTTTGAACATGGGACCTCAAAATGTGTAAATCCGTGAAAATCTAACTTACGCGCTATCATAATACTTTCTATCTGTATTATGATATATCTGTATATGAGAAAGTAATAGGGAGTTTTAAATAATAATATTGTTTCGAAAATGGTGATTGTTGGCAAAAATAAAATAGAAGAACGTAAACAAAGAACTTAATCTTGATAATTGAAGTATTAAAAAAGTCGTTATTTATGTAATTTTATCGGTTTTAATAATATAAGTTACAACTTTTTTAATTTTTAATTTTATAAGAAAAATGTTGTTAAATTTTGTTGAACAGCTTTTTCGTTTAAATTACTAAGAGGACACTTGATGGATCTGAAAAAAATAAAATAATAAAGAAGAAAAAGAAAAAGTAAAAATATAACATAACTGCTTTATAAGTCGTAAAAAAACTCTTCAAGGAAGCAATAAGAGTCCAATAATGGTATTTTTATGAGGCCATAAAAAAAACTGAGTATAAAGGTTGCGGTCAAAAATACAGCTGTTTCTTCTTACAGCATTCCAAGCAGAAACAATATTTAATAGAGGGAGTCTTAAAGTGAAATATTAAATACAAGGTGGAATTGAGTTATATTTATAATTATATATAGAGAGAAAGTTGTACCATGACAGGAGAATATTATTTTTAGATTTAGACTGATTTAAACAAAAATATTAAAAGTCCCATGAAAACAATTAATTTTTTAGGGTCCGTAGGCAAAACCAAGAACCCTTATATTTTCCTGCGTGTGTCTGTCCGTCCGTCCTCTCGCGTGCTCTCACGGCTACACCTTTCGTCCGATAACTATGAAATTTGGCATGTATGTGTCTTGTACCTGCCCATATATTTTAAAAATACAGCGACTTAAAAAAAAAAAAAAAAAAAATCAAAAAAATTAGGGTAAAAAACTTTAGGGTTAAACTTTTTTTTTTTTTTTTTCGACACCGTGAGGGGTATCATATGAAAGGGTACGTCGAGCTGATTACAAAAATATATAATTCTTTGGTTATAACTTTGATAGGGCGAGCAAAGCCGAGTTTGAAGCGGGTTTGAAACGTGTCCCCCCGCCCCCCCCCCCCCCCCCTCTATCTCATTTATGTGAAGTGCAAAAAATCTGAAAAAAATTTCTGAACATTCTTCGACCAAAAGTAAAGATACTACTTTTTGGAAATTTCGAAAAAAAAAAAAAAATAATTAATGACAAAATACGTTTTTTTTTAAATTATGGTCTTTTCGATGTATTTATATGGTTGTAGTCCGGTTGAGTGGCAAAAATATACTTTATCAGAGTGTGTTTTGAGAATATCAGACCCAATTAGAATGGAATTAGAATGGTTCAAAGTAAGCTTTTTAGCATTTTTAAATAAAAACACTGTTTATACACTTTACAGTTAAACACTATATAGTATGTCACTGTGTGCTGACTAGCACACACTTGACCTGTTAATTATTTATTTAATTCTGTTTGTACTGAATCTTGCTTAGAGCCTCAAATACTGAATCAATTTATAGATAGTTCGTATCTATATTTTCTTTGTTTTTATATGTATACCATATGATTTAAAAAAAAAAATGTACTTAGTTAAAAATTATCCATACTTTTTTCCTTATTGAATACATTGAAATATTTTCCGTTCATGTCTTTCTTATATTTAATTTTTAGTTTATTAATTTTCTTATTTTTTTTTAAATTTTGATATTAATGTCTGATAAAAATGTATAGATTAACTTTTATATGGATTATCGTTTACCATGCAATACTGATTTTAATGTCAAAGGGTGCTGAATGAGTCTGTTGCAATAGAGTTTTTTTAAGAAACTAGTCTCAAAGCAATGAATACTTTGTAATGGATAGTCCTCAAGGTCCTCTTTAAAACCGCATTTTGAACACAGCGAAGGTTGTTATTTTCCTATCCTAAGTAAATAAAAACTACATATGCCCTGATTGGCTCTTAATGTTCTAATGGCTGTCTCCACTGATCTAGTCACTGCAGTAACTATATTACTATGGTGTTAACCCAAAATAACTATTAATTGATTTGTTAAAACTTGCTGAGGAGGTTATCGTGCCACTGTTCAACGTTGCATACTTGCTTAGTAAATCGATGCATAAAGATCACTAACCGGGACCTTGTATCCTCCGCCATTTATAACTCTAAGTTCCTCATTAATTCCAAATTCTTTAGCCATATCATCAACAATTGCATTTGGTTCTATACCAGCGTGACATCTAAGCCATACAATAACAACCCGCTTATTTTGCTTTTTTATATCATGTAGAATTTTAAAATATTTGATGACAAATAATTGAAGAGAGTACAGAGCTGGTTTTTATTTTCATCACTTCAACCGTGTTTAAACAACTGTCAGTAAAGATAATGAATTTGTTGTGACCAGATGTTAACAGAGATAATATAAGGGCTGCTAAAATTGCTATTCATATAGCTGTAGAGCTTGAGCAAAGGTGTTTGATATTTAGACCAAAACAACGTCTCATAGAATAATTGAAATACGCACTGCCAATGTTTTCAGATATTTTAGATCCACCTTTAAATAAATATTAAGATGAAGGCCAGCGTTTTTCTCTTCATCCCAAATTATTTTGTTTCGGGTGTTTAAAGGGTATTTAGTGTACTCATCAAGTTTCACAGCAATAACATCAGAGAACAAATCATGTTGATAGAAATGCAAAAATAAGGTAAGTTGGAATGAATGTAGACATGTAATCACCCTGTCTTATTTTGCGTGTAATAATAAAACTATCTAACAATGAATTAGTCAAAGTGTTTTATATATATATATATATATATATATATATATATATATATATATATATATATATATATATATATATATATATATATATGTGTGTGTGTGTGTGTGGGTGTAATAAATAATAATAATAATAATAATCCGTGAAGCAACAATCCGTAGAAGGCTTAGGACTACCATTTTTTTCATTTAAAAGATGAAGCTAATAATATGTAGTTAAAAAAAGAAAAATTTATCAAAAAAAAAAAAAAAAAAAAATCAAAACAGCTATTTTACACTATTTTTAAATAATGAATTAATATTATTGGTGATACAATATAAATTTGATTTTTTAATCTTAAAAACAAATGGTAATAAGTAATTAACATCTTAGTTGCAATGATTGATCTAACTCAAGTGTAAATCGAAAATCTTATCATAAAAAGAAAGAAAACGCAGAGGAAAAAATAAATTTGTAAGACTGACTAAGAAGGAATTATGCAAATTTCTTGACAGGGTATAAAGACTGAGGAGGCTGTTGCTGTAAAGAGCCAAGGTCTAGATAATCCAAGGTTTAATTGATTCTGCCGAGCCTTTCAGAGCGACCCTTGCAAGGCTTAGAAGGGACTGCTCTTTTTCACTACCTTTAGAAATAAAGGGCCAAGGCCCAAGTTAAATGAGAATTAAATCAGATTGGTGAAAAGTACCAGGACCAAGAGGAAAGAGGGAGGCAACTCTTTTTCCCTTTTTCCAGACTCGGGATTTTCTGAAAAGAAGCCCCTGAAACCCAAGATTTTAGTGCAAGTTGAACCCGGTCCCCTCAGTTATGAAATAGGACCTGAGATCTTTATAAAATTCCCGGAACCCTTTCAGATCCCTCGTGCACATTAACCTAACTATAATTAAATAGGGAGGAGGACCCAACCTTTTTTTTTAAGCCCTTTCTTTTTAGGGGTCTCTTTAGCATAAATCTTAGGAAGGGTATGAAGCCCCCCGTTAAAAGTTCAAATCTAAAATTCTCTTTGATGCGTACTTACTCCCTAGTATATACAGGATTTATTATTTAATATCTAAAAGATCTTACTCTAAACATTAAGATGGATCCCCCCCCCTCTTTTTATGTGTCTTGCTTTTTACTTGCCCTAATTTTTTTTTTTTAGTAAATCTGTTTATTTTTTTTTGCCCTTTGCTAAATTTATTCCATAAATATATAGATAAATATACTTATTCATTGTTGAACATTCCTAAAATTTTGAATTGTATTTGCAAACGTTATTTTATTCTTTGTAAATCATTAAAATTAACAAGTATTGATTAAATGATAAACACTTAGTAGTTTAGCATTATTTTAATATCTTCAAAGTATAAATTTACACACGTTTAATAAAATTAATAAGAAAAAATTCAATTTAGAATAATCCCTTTTTTTTTCTTTTTTTTTCATTTTGTCCAATACAATGGGTTAATATCCGGTTCAAAATAAAATAAAATTAAAGTCTTAACCTTGTCCCAAGATTTGCAAGACCAAAAGGTTTAAGAATGTAACAATTAAATTATACAATTTTTTTTTTATTATTATATATTTTATCACAAATGAAGATTAGCAATACTACATATAACATAGTTTATTAAAAAAAAAGTGAGTAATTACCAATGGGTAAAAAAACTTAATTACTCGATTGAGTAATTACTTAATTCGTACCAAAACTAGCATAGAGTTTTTTTTAATGTTTACACAAATTATTAAAATTACATTAATCCTTGGGCCCTCATTCCAAAGTAAATAAGTATAAAGAGTGCTACAATATCCTGTAGTACTCAATTCCTAAGGTAAAGTAAAATAACAAAACCAAAAAACTTAAATTATATTCTTGCTTTCTTATTACATATTTTTTTATAATAACATCCACATTCTGAATGAAAAATGAGTAATATTCTAGAAGTCATTTAAGATTGTGATTGAGACGTCTGAATCGAAGAGGCTCTCAGTTGCTGTCAAAGGAAAGAAAATAAAGCAACAATATTAAAGGAACAAGAGGTCGGGGTTACAGAGGGTAGAGATAAAACGAGGGCTCTGGCACGGTTTCATCCCGAGCAACAGACAAGGGGCCTCTGCAACACGGCATCTAACGTAGAGCAGGTATTTCAAGAGGGCGAGCTCTCTTTTATTCTATTTGATTGAGATATGGCAAGGAATTTTCCTCTCCTTGCATGAGGCGCAACATTTTATACTTCTTTCTCTCGTCTACCCCCCCCCCCCCCCCCCACACCAGAATATAAGGGAAACAAATAATATTGGAAATCCTCCATACGTTTCCCTACCATGATAAAGAGAAAATGGTAAAAAGAAAGACATATATAAGGGCATCTTCCACAACATCGAATAATAACAACCTTCCTTTGAAAAAACGAACGAAGAAAACAACTAAAATATTCTTCAATACAGATTGACTTCTAGAGTTTTTTCTAAATTTTTGTAAGAAGAAAGTTTTCCCTTGGCCACTTTAAGAAATCATATAACTAATGAAATATGAAAAAGGGAGTTTTTGGAACAAGTTCTTGAATAAACAAAACATTTCTAAGATAACTGACGGTATGAAAGTTTAATGTTTCAATTTATATATGGACGTGGTCGTAACAAAACAAACAGAATATTTTTCTGTTTCCCTTACTCGTCTGAGCAACATAATCGATATTTTGTTTGAAAAATAAACATGCCCCAATGTTCGTACCACAATTTTCTTCTTAACCCTAGAACGCTAACCATATTTTTTTACCTCTTATGACTAACCTTGAGTCCTATTGACTCCCTAATCTATTACACCCAGTTTTATTAAAATATAAAGGCCTAATATGTACAACGTATAACGTTTTAGTGCTAGTTGATGGGACACTTGGGTGGTTTATTTTCCATAAAAAACAATTTTTTCCTTTTAATTCCGGTTTTTCAATCTGGACTACTATTACGTATCCGGTATTAAATATTTTTTTATTTAATATATTTCTTTAAATTATTAAATAATTTAAAAGGAAATATTTAAAACTATACACCCTATTGAACATACTAACACTACTTGAAAATACTAAAATAATGGCATACGAAAATAATGTAAAAAAGCGCAGAATCATGGAAGCATTCCATATTATGAAATATAAAAAAACTGTCAACCATAAAACGGACTCTTGCAATATCAACAAAAATTACAATGCTATTTTCAAAAGTTTTAAAGATAAAAAACGATCAGTATAAACTTGGGTAATCAAATAAAATCTGCAAATATATATATATATATATATATATATATATATATATATATATATATATATATATATATATATATATATATATATTTATATATATATATAAAAATAAATAAAAAAAAAAAATAAATAAAAAAAAAAAAAAATAATAATAATAATAAATAATAAAAAAATAATAAAAAAATAAAATAAAATAAAATAAAATAAAAAATAAATAAATAAATAATAAATAAATTAATAAATAAATAAATAAATACAAATATAAAAATAAAATAATATAGGATAATAAAATAAAATTGAAATAACAATAATAATAAATATTGAAATAACAATAATAATCATTTTACGAGCTAATTAAATTAATTACTAAACAAAATCATTAAATTAAGGAATAAATTAATAAAAAAAAAAAAACTAATAAATATGTATAAAACAAAATGTGTAGTTGTTAAAACACTAATGTTCTCATAATTTTTTCCAACATTCCTTTGTTAGTTCAGCAACCCTCTCTCAGGAGCGCTGTTGTAGTAAATACTCTTTTTTAACAATCATTCCATCACTCTTTCTAGTCAAATTAGGAATCAAATTTGTACTTACGTTCATGGCTGATGATCTTAATCACAGGACAGTAATCTAAAAATAGTTTTTCAGCAGTGAATTCCCAAATAGGGAGCATAATTATTAAATTAAATTAAGTTTGTAATCATCCCAACATCTCGGTGATAGTTTCTATACAAAATTTATAGTAGTGCTGGTTATTTCAATTCTCCTTGCTGTGATAGTCAATTTTTAAATATTTATTTTATTTTTATTTTGTTAGTAAAAATGTTTTTATTAGTATCTTATTGTTGCGTTTTGTATTTTGTGTATGTAATTAATTATTAATTATTAAATTTAATTAAATGACTTCTGACTTTCTCTTATGGAGATAAAACTGAAAACAAAAAAAAATTTTAACGGAAAAATCGACATGACAAATGGAATTTGTAAGTAATATTATTAGAATTTATTATTATATAGAGAGAGGTTGAGAAATTTTATCTTAACTAAATGTTTAAAATTATGTAAAGTTAGTTTAGATTTGTAGATAAAGTGGAATAAGTAAGATCAAATTGTGAAAATAAATTATATGTTACAGTAATTAAAGGACTGAGGATGACCTTAACAGGGTCGAAACGTCTCCTATGAAAACTTGAGTTTTATTCGTCATTACACCTTCTAGGTATCCGGTATTGTTATCTACCGGAGTGGTTTTATTTACTTTTTTTAATGTGGCTTTTTTCTTTCCTTTCCTTTGGTTTTTCTATTTCGTAAATTGTTTCAATTGATTTATCATTTTCCTCATCATTGCTGATGGGATCAAAAAAGGCATTTTCTATTTTCAAATCAGGGTCCAAATCACAACCGTCATCATTATTGTCGAATACCCTCTTCTTCATAATCGGTACCTGAATCGGTCATTTCCTTCATCAAGCGATAAATGTCGTTTGGAACATTGTATTTTTTCTCCAACATTTGACTATATTCATATTCTATTAACTTTATATAATTTAGACATATAAAGACAAAAAAAATATAACAATTTATACTTATAAATGAATAAATTACTATTATATTACTGTTAAGTATTATGATTTAAAATTCCCTCATTTATTGCCGTATTTCTATTTTATCTCATTAGACTATATCTTAATCCCTTTATTCAAGTATTTTATTTATCTACAGGTCAAAGTCCCTTACTATTTTCTTTACTATCTCATATATACAACTCTCACTCTTACTCCATAGACCCAGTCCCCCTCCCTTCCTTTCCTAGCAGACCTTAAGTAAACCTCAATCAGGACAGATCAAAGACCATAGTTTTTTATATCTCACTTCATCAATACCATCAGCAAGTTTTTCATCTAATATCACCAATACCAGTTTTCACCAATATTAATACCCAAAGTGTGCAGTGAATTCCAGTGTCACATTAAAGTCTTATTTCACCTTTCTCCTGGAGTTTCTCATCTTGGGTCAGATCAACACTTCATCACATGCAGACCATAGTTCATCATCATCCATCCACGCTTACACCCAGGTGCGATCTTTCCATTACTGTCATCTACATCTTTATCTACGAGCAATTCCCCATCACCATTTTTCCTTAACCATCCCCCCCTTACACACCACACCACCTATATCTCTTAACCTTAACTACCTATCTCTCTCATATAGTAATTTATCTTCAAAGATTATATTTTATTTCAGTTATAATTAATATATTTATTTTCTCTTTAGAACTTAAGAAGGCCATGTAATTATTTTATTTTCCAGTTTGTACAATTGATATTTTTGTTTTAAGTTTTCAATTACCTATCTGTTTAATGAGTTACATTATTATTTCAAATACAGTCCGCAATTTATTTTATTTTATCTTTTTCTTTTACAAATTTACCTTTACCTCCTCATTAGTTAAGGTTGGGCAGGAGTCGCTCGCTGCAACTCCCCCTTGACTTAACAATTACCTTTAATTTGAAATAATTATTGAATGAAAAGTTATATAATATATAATTTATAAGATTTGAAATGGCCAAATAAACAATAACACGACATACTATTCTAAACAATACTATTCTGCGTCAAAATGACCTACAAAAAATGTACGTGTAAGACTAAACAGGAGTTAAAATGACTCCGTGACTGCAGAAAAACAAACGATAAGACCTCTTTAGAATCTGAATGTGGAACTGATAGAAGTGTAGAAGGGTCATTCAAGGGTGGGAGATAGCATAGCTGAGATGTGGAAGTTCTGCGTTTTACAGACACCGTGCATTCGTAGTTAAAAAAAAGGGGAGTCATTTTGACTCCAGGTTAGCTTTCTAGGGAAACATTTTTTACCTAATCGTGCAATATTATGTGGACATAAATGAAACGTCTCTTTAACTTAGTTAGTTGAACAATATTGCATTAACTATCAATACTTTAAGACAATTGTAGACATTAAACTTAACAAATCATGTGCATAGGTGTTGATGTTATTTAATAAATTTTAAATAATAGATTACTGCTTTATAAAATAAGATATGATCAATTCATAATACCTATACAACTATAATACTTATATTATGTTCTTACTTCACTTTACCCTTATTGTTAATTATACACCCTATTAAGAGCCTTATTTCTATTTTTCCAGAGTTTTTTTTTTTTTTTAATTTGCTCGTAAATATCGTATAAATAGATTACAAGATTTAAACTTTTTTTGTTTAATGTGAAGCTATTTGGTAAAATTGAACCAAAGGATTTGATTTCGGTTTGGCAATCAGGCTTTGAGCCTCCCTTCCAGTACCGATCAGAGCCGAACATATCCGAGCCTCCAGCCTGATTATATAGACCTATTGGTTCTGTGAGGGGGAGTTAAAGCTTTTGATGCCGTTATATCGAACGGAAACTCCCCCCCCCCCTTGTCAGGGTTCGGATGGGGAATTCCCAGCCTGTAAACTCTTCACTTTATTCCCAGACTCCATTTCCCCTTTTCCCTGTGTATTCCACTTGGCAAATAACTATACCTGCTGGCATTTCAACTTTGATTTTCTACGTCGAAAAAATCGACTTTTACTACGAAAAAAATAGACTTTTTGAAAAAAGTTACTTTGAAATGTCAAATTTCAATCACCTTAAATATTTACAATTTACGCGTTTACATCCTTGTTGACAGACAATGTGTATAAGTAGCCATGGATGGAGTAATTAGTGTGAACTATGTCTTACCTCATTAAAAATAGAAATCGAAACATAATAATTTGAGCGCAAGGCCAAGTTCCAGTAAGCATACAATACAGAGTATCTTTATTTGAATCAATTCACATGGTTTTTCCTACCCTCATTTCAAAGTTTTATTTGTCATAAGTAGAATATTAATGGTTTTTAGACTTATGAAGAAAAGTTAATTATAGACTAATTCCCGCCAGGACTCACATTAATTCCTTTTCTTATATTTGTATTTAATACTCTCAGCTTAAACTTGTGTTCTCTATAATAAGCAGTATAAAAGCTCATAAAATATATATAATATTAGCATCGAAAAATCATTTTGAAATGTCCCTATCATTGTTAAAGAAAAGCCCTTAAGTCAATCATTGAGTATCTTAGTTATTTTTAACATTACTGTTAAAAAACAGTCAAGTGTTACATAACTCCACAGCAATATTTTCAAGATTTCCTCTTGTGGTATAATTCACCATTTTTGAGAAAGAGATGATTCTTGAGACTACATAAACTAGTAAAGTGTACATAATATACAGTTTTGCTACCTTAATGGTTTCCTCAATTTTAAACAATTATGTTGGATAAAGAGGAAAGGAAATAATTTATAAAAATATAAACAACTTTTTTTTTGCTAACTTAGGTTTTCCCCTGTAAAAGGCTTTTTCCTTTCTTAAAAAAAGCAGTTATGTTGCATAAAAATGTATCAAATAATCATTAATCTTGATGATGTTGAATTGTGGTAAATGTTGATATTTGCTAAGGAAAAAAAACCATTAAACACTGATTAATACTTATAACTTGGTCTATAAACACACACACACACACACACACACATATTTATATATATATATATATATATATATATATATATATATATATATATATATATATATATATATATATATATATATATATATATATATATATATATATATATATATATATTTACTTTAAACCAAGTTTATTCTATCTGGGTAAAAAAAGTAGAAAAGGGGGCTTTATTTTTGGAAAGTAAGGGGAGCTATTAAAAGTTAAAGGTAAAGATGGTTTTATAAGGCTTTCCTGGTTTTTCTTACGACCTGCCAAATAACGAAAAAGCGAGCCCTTCGTCTCCCTAGCCCAGAAAACCTCAAGAGGAAAGTACCTTTTTAAAGAGTGGGGCAGAAAAATGGAAAAGGTATGAAATGAGGTTGTATCGGAACGGTTTTTCGGGGGAACCGATAATAAAATAGATGGGGGAATGCCTGTATAATAGGGGCAACCACGGACCCCTAATAACTACCATGGTGCCTGAAGCCTTAACAATGTACCTTACCTCTCACTAAGGGAGGGGTACCGTAACAAATATAAAAAGAAATATTGCCCCCTACCACGATTTTTCTTATTTTGGAGAACCGTATAATGAAAATATCCGTCAGGGAAAACTAATCTCTCTATTGATACTAATGCTTTTTTTCTCTTTATAAATAAAAACAGTCTGCCAATTAGTGTGAGACACAGCTTCCTCGCATAATGTCTCGTACTTTATTAATGTTGTACATTTACAACCCATACTGTTATATCAACCCTAAATATTGTCCTTTGAGGACAAGGGAGCGGCTACTTTACACATCTAAAAAGACATCAGCAATGAATGTGTCCCCAATTCTAAATACTAGCCAAATCTGCGAGTTGCAATTACGCAAATTTTGAGCACCAACCCAATCATATATATTATAGTTTATCATATTATAAATATATATTACAGTTGAGATATACAAGAATAACAAGGTGTGTATGGATTTAATGTGGAAGTAATAAAATTAAAGCCATTTAATATCTTTTTAATTATGCATCCTACAAAAAAGAAACACATGAAAGAAATGTAGTAGTGGCTGGAGGTAGACATTTTTTATATTATATTTGAAGGGGGGTAAACATGTTTTGGAAATGGATAAAAAAGGGTTTAGATAGGAAGAGGAGGGGTGTGGGTTGAAGAGAAGAAATTTAGCGTGGCTAACAAGTCGACGACCATAAACACACCCGGAGAGGAAGGAGGGCCATAATATTACCAGCATGGCAAGGAAGGGGGTCAGTAACAAAATGTAGGACCATAACGTAGCGGGTCCATAACAAATATCCCTGGGTTTAGAGCTGGTACGAGGATGTAAGGGGGTATTGGCCGGGCCCTCATAAATTGAGTATATGACATGGTGTAGGGTATAGTGTAGGGCTTGGGTTCGCATCTATGTTAGGACTGATAAGTTGTAGGGCCACGATCTTCTTACTATTTGTCTCCAGAGAGGGTTTGTTGGGAAGGGGACTCCCTGTCATTACATTAACTCTTCTGCAAGACTTTTCCACCATAAGAACAAAACATATCCAACCTCCACGCACATTTCTGTTCTTCTGTGTGTGATTATATATATATATATATATATATATATATATATATATATATATATATATATATATATATATATATATATATATATATATATATATATATATATATATATATATATATATATATATATATATATATATATGTATAAATTTATATATATATATATATATATATATATATATATATATATATATATATATATATATATATATATATATATATGTGTGTATAAATTTATATATATATATATATATATATATATATATATATATATATATATATATATATATATATATATATATATGTATAAATTTATATATAAATATATATATATATATATATATATATATATATATATATATATATATATATATATATATATATATATATATATATATATGTATATATATATATATATATATATATATATATATATATATATATATATATATATATATATGTAGATATATATATATGTGTGTGTGTGTAAATAAATTAAAGTTTTGTCTGTACATTGATCAGAATTGAAACATTTTTGGAAACTTTCATTTCATACATTCCGAAAACCGAATCTGGCCATACTTTTTTTTGTATTTATGTATGTGTATAACTAGTGCAAAATCAGTCCTTATATGTAGTTGTGCCGCACGGAAAGTTATAAATTTGTGATGTCCTTAACCCATTTTGCTGAGTCAGCAAAAAATTGCACCAATTATACTTCTTTATGAGAAAAATAATTTCTTCTGAATTTCGTTTTTATATCTGCCACCATTTTGAAAATATAAAATTTTGAACTTTGAAACTTTAACACTAAATAATTTGCGAACTATTTCGCTGATTGAGGTGAAAACAGCATCTATTATACCACTCTATAAGAAAAAAAAATAATATACCAATATTTCAACTAATTATCTGCCACCACTGGTACTTTTTTAAATTCTTACTCCCCTGTTCTTTTATAGAATATAAATGACTTTGACTAAACAACTATTAAGGCACAGAGATGTTCAGTCCAATGTTCTTTGGGACAAAGGAACTTCTGTTTTAATAAGGGGAGTAATAATCTAAAGAAGTGTCCTACCCATTTTGGTTTAATTTGATAAGGAAATGTTCCAAGACGCTAGCGTTCGATTTATTTAAATATATACGAAAACTCTTGAGGCGTAGATTAAGATATTTTTTTTATTACTTATTTAAGTGTGCCTAATAATGAAACGGAGGATTTTTTGCATGTAATAAATAACCTCTTAACTGCGATTCAAAAGGTATTTTAATCTCTGGAATGAATGATGTATAAATATATAGTCCTGATTATTTTCTATGAAGGCGAAACTAAAAGTCCTATTAATATTTTTATTAACATAGAATCATAATTTATTTTTATATTAATATTTAATATTTCTTTAAAATCATAATGGGCTAAAAACTTCCGTTTTCCAATTATCTCTTCCTTTACTATTTCAAAACTCTTCAGACCATTCGCACTTTATCCCTTTTTGTAATAATTTATATAGGGGATTCAATAAAGTTGCCAAGTGTGGAATAAATTTATTGTAGAAGTTGGCTTGTCCCAAGATTGCTGTCTTAGTCAAACTCTCTAGGAAAACAAAGGGATATTCGGTCCAATATGCTTTGGGATAAAGAAATATCTCACTTTTATATACAAAGTGTAATATTCCTTTGTCTCAATGTACATTAGACTAACTTTCCCTTTATCGTAATAGTAATTTGAACAAAGGAAATACACAGGAGAAACTGCCTATTTAGACAAAGGGATATTTAGTCCAATATGATTTGAGACGAAGGAATATCACACTTTTATACAAAAAAGTGTATCGCTTGTCCAAAAGTACATTTGGTTAAATGTGGTGTGTGAATTTGAAGATCTCTGACTCTACGCTAAAACTAGACTGATGAAGGTTTGAACACTTCCTCTCGTGTGGATCGATATACCTCGAGTACATTACCAAATATATCAATAGTACATGTTATCCCCTGATATCGCATTGTTTATAGTGGCCGACGGAAATTAGTATGAGTGTAATTAAACGATGTTTCTTTAATAATAAAAAAATTATTTATGGAGATTTGTGTGTGTGTGTGTGTGTGCACCCAATTACACGTTTTTTTTTAACTATCTTGGGTGAGTCCCTCACACTAAAAAAAATCCTAGTTCCCAACAATTACCGTATGAACGTGAGTGGATATTTTATACAAATTTTAAAAAAAGAAACTATTTCCTTTAACGAAATAATACCAGGTCGAAAGTTGTTAAATTATAAAAATCCCGTCAAGTACTTACTAGCAAGTTACTAAAAGGATTTATTCGGTCATAAAAATTCATAAAAATATTATTATTATTATTGTTATTTTTAACAAAAATATGTATAAAAAGTTTCACTTTTGTGAAGCAAGGCGTGCATATTATTATTCTTTAGTACCTTCGGTATGCATTTGGTTTTTTTAGGGGTAAAATGACCGCCATTTGGAAAAAATACATATATTTGGGAACTAAATTTCAATACCTTTAAAATAATACCCAAATTTAAATTTTCAAAAAATAAAAAATTTGGTTCCCCATCCCCATAGTTACGGCCCCTAAAAGTTATTAAAAAAAATACTTTTTCCGTGGTAGGCTGTGAAATAGTAACTTTAGAGCCTAAAAGACATAGCTAAAATCAATTTTTTCATTACGTGGACTTAAAAAATCTTTTCATTACTCCTAGCTGTAAAGAAAAAATCTTTAACGTCCTAGGAACTAAAAGATTTTTTATGTCCGGTGGGTAGTTGTCAAAACTTCCGTTAGTAATGCTGCAGTCTTTGTAGAAATGCTTCTAGTACGATTAAAATCCGCTAGATGTCAATGCGTTTTATTTATCTTTTCTTATAGTGTAACCTCTTTTTAAGGTTTCTTTTTTTAAGTCTTAAGTATGTACTAATATTTTTTATTATTATACATTGATTAGTGATTCATATTTAATGTTTTTTCATTGTCTGCTACCTCGGAAAAAATAGCATATGCTACGCGACTGTAAAGTGTTTTTTCTTTACCTTGGCAATATTTACTGTCTCGCTTCGCTCGACAGTAAATGTAATTGCCGCGGTAAAGAAAAAACTCACTTCACAGCCTAGTAACATTATATACTATTTTTATATAACCTCCCGGGAATATCATTGGACTTGGACCACACAGATGCATATTTTTTTTTGTATTTTTGCCTTATTACTAGGATCTGTCCTAATGGGGGGACATTTTGTTTTAATTTATTCGGGGGTTTAATGGCCGCAATTTTGGAAACGCGATATATATCATTCAAATTTCTAAACCTTTAAAATGATACCCAACTTCAAATTTTCAAATAATTAAAATTTTAAGGCTCGATAGTTACGGCTCCCCAAAATGTTTAAAATTTGACTTTTTAATATCAACTCTCGAAAATATCATTGGACCACAGAGATGTATATTTTTGTAATTTGCCATATTTTACGGATCTGTCCTAATGGGGTAGCGGGGGGGGGCATTATTTCTTGCGTTTTGTTGTAATTATTTGGGGTAAAATGGTCGCCATTTTGGAAACACGACATATTTTTGTGAGCCTAATTCCAATACCTTTAAAATGATACCCAAATTAAAATTTTTAAATAAAAATGTTGGGGCCCCATAGTCACGGGGCCCTCTAAAATGTATGAAATTTGACTTTTTAATATCAACTCCCGGAAATATCATTGGACCACAGAGATGTGTATTTTTGCCTTATTTCTAGAACCTGACCTAATGGGGTAGCGGGGGGTACACTTTGTGTTTTGTTTTAATTGTTTCGGGGCTATAATGGCCGCCATTTTGGAAACGCGATATATAAGTCAACTAAAGACACGACTTGTTTTCTCTAATCATACTTATCAATACTGTAATAAGATACAAAAAATTAGACAAACAACTTATGTAAACAGTCAACAAAACACCATAAGTTAGAGACACCATATGAACAAAATTTAATTAGCAATAAGAAAAAATAACGTATACTCGTAATTATCCTTAAAAGTATGAAGTAATAATAAAAATTTAAACATAAATTTAAGGAGGAAAACATGTTAAAGAACAACTGTCGATGGTACAGGACCTAAACTGTAACCAGTATTTTATAGCCACATTTGCTTTTTATATAAACATAGATTCTCAAAAAATTTAATTTTCATAGAACTTTTTTCTAAATATTTACTCACATAGGACTTTTTGGTTTAATATCGTTTTCAACCGGATCAACTGGACACTCTTTTATTAAAAAGATACTAATCATATTTAGGTGGGTTCAATAGCATACTTCTACCAAATTTTAATCTTAAATTATTAAAAATAAATCCATCAATGAAATATGAAATCACTTCTTTTTCTTGAAATGGTATAAATATAAAATTAAATTATATAAAATTTTATTTAAATTTAGTTCTGGGTTGGGAGCCAGGGTAGCCGAGCGTCTTAAGGCGCTCGTTCAGCTATCAATAAGTCGAGGCAACTCGACGTCGTGGGTTCGATCCCGATTCTGCCATGACACTCTGAATTGCATCAATGAATCGCGGACGGTGCAGGGCAAGGGACACCCTTTATGGGGACTCTTCCCGCATGCTTATATAGCTTACTAATGACCACACCATACTCGCTTCGGCGGTACAATGTACAAATGTATGATGTGTGAAGTAGCTGGAACTCTCCACCACGGGGCGTAAAAAGGGCTTAAGTAATGGCCTAATTGCAAGGTTTGAAAAAGTGGTTCGTCCTACCCGTTCTAGTAGGAAGTACTAGACTACTACTACTACTACTAGTTCTGGGTTTATACTTACTAAACTACATATTTTTGTTTTCAGATGGTAATATATATATATATCCAATATCTAATAATGAGCTTGTATTTTCAAAAAGCTAGCCCACAAGTCGTTTAGTGGATTTCCTCTAATCTTTGCTTTAGGAATTGTCCTTAAGATTGTGAGTGGTCTGTCAAAAATACTGTTGAGTCGAGAAATCTATCGTTTGATGATTCCTCCTGCTTTCCGTAGTCTCTTGTACTCCGTTCTGTCTGGGTCTTCCTTTCGGTCCATAGTTGGATTTTTTTTTATGATTTTCATCGAACAACAATTAATGAGTGTTCTAATATTTATTCATGACTGAATAGTTTAGACATAATCACTCATCAGAAACTTTTTAGGTGTTCATTATATCGCTTGGCCTATATGATAATAGGAAACCTAGTCAGCGATTCCTAGCTAGATCCCCGCGCGAAGCGCGAGGTGAAGAAAAGAAATAACTTCATAATGTAGTAACAGCTTTGAACCAAAATTAAGACATTAAACTGGAGAAGTGGATGATTGAGTTGTAGAAATAACATAGAGGAAAATCCGTCTTAAGAAGTGCAACGTCTCTTGGCGAAATTTGTTTAAGCAATCAAAAGAGTTAAAATAAAAAAAAATAAAAACATTCAAGTTAACACATCCCATAGTGAAGCACGGGAATCTAATCAGATTGCCGCCAATGGGCAGCACATAAAAGTAAAATGTGGACAACAGTATATAGATATGAACTTTATATTAAACAACTTTATGCAATGTTTGTACAAGAGGGTCTAGGATAGGGTGTTACATATTTTTTATGAAGATTTAGATGCTGTTAACATAATTGAAAAGGGGTTAAAATTATTGGAGATCTGATTTGTTTCACGCAAGGACAAATTTAACCAGGCTACAAAGAGCCGAGAAAGGAGAAGGCCGGGTAGTGGATACCTGTACCAGAGCGGTCTAATCTCATCTACTCGATGTGCTCTCGTTTTCAACACTTCCAGTACCAAGCTTACCAACCAACTCCGACAGGACTAATTAATTCCGCAGGGGACCCCTCGCGGTATTAACCCCCCTCTCTGGCTTGGGCAGCCAATTTAATGGTGGAAGGGATCCTTTCAATCCTTGCCTATCCCGAACCAATTATTCGAAACATTTCTCTGCAGTTTAGACCCACCCCTTACATTCTTCATAATTTAACGAATTTTTCTAATAAAGAATATTTACGGATAAATCCCCCTCTCTCATACTTTATAAGAAGGATTATTAGATGGGGTCTTTACAAAATCCCTCTAACTAGCTTTCCTACAAGAGTTTTAGTTTACCTTTATCTTTTGCCCTAGATAGAAAGTCGTAAACAACCACCTAAAATGATAATATTATTTAATAATGTATTTATAATATATTATTAATAATATTTATTACTAATATTATTAATAATATTTTTTGAGTATTTTTTAAATACATTCACAGTATAAAAGAAATATCGTATCCTAAAAATTAAACTTTTTTTATGCATTTGAATGTTTTTTTAAGTTTTTCCAACGTGAAATATGACGAAAGTCTCCAAGTAATTACGGAATACAACTTTATTTACTTTTTGTTGTTACCTAAATCTACATTTTTTTTTTTTTTTTTTTTTGCCCAGGATCTTTGTTCATGGTAATGGTGGGATCTAAATGAAGTCCCTGGAGGTGTGCGGCTAACTTTGCCCAGGAAGAAGACGAGGAAGTCCCTCAGGTGCTTTGGGACATCATTCTAAGCCTTCATTAATCCCCCCCCCCCCACTATTCCACTTTTCTTTTCTTTTCTTAAAAAAAAATCTGTTTTTTCTTTCGCTTTGTATATTTCTCATTTTTCTTTTCTAAATAAAGCAATTTTTCCAAAGTACCATTAATTCCTCCAAGCTTTTAATATGAAATTGGTATTGCGAAAAGACCATTTAAATTTTGTTAAATAGTAAACTAACACTTATGAACCTACCATTTACTTAAGTAAATAAAGTTTAATATTAAGTTTTCTTATTTTGAAAGAGAACTACAAAAATTAAAAATGCAACCATTTTCTCTCTCAGTTTGCTGAGACTTATAGAGACTCCATGCTACCAAAGTGCGGCTCGGTCGTGCCCCCTCCTTGTCTAGATGTCCTTCTGTCTGCTTGGGTATTGCCCTCAAGTCGGTTCTAAACGCTCTACCTTGTATGTCGTATAATTACACTGTTATTGAGATTTAATATGAAAATCATTCTTAAATCGTTTATTATCAATCGCCTTACCTACTCAGTTACACGGTTTTCAAAAGAAAACGGTAAAAACTAAAGGAATAACATAAATTATCTCTCAACATAAATCAAAACTAGTTGTTTGGACAAACAGCTTTCAGCCTTCATAAGATCATCATCAGTGCCGATTGAGGAAGAAATGAGTTACATTAAAAAATGAGTCTTATGTCGATCCCGACATGCGAAATAGACTCACTTCTCACGAATAAATTTCATTATTTTTTATTTTTAGTGTAACTCATTTCTTCCTCAATCGGCAATGATGATGGCCATATGAAGGCTGAAAGCTTCTTTGTTCAATAAACCAGTTTTGATTGAGACAATTTATGTTATTCCTTTAAGATGACCTCCATATACGCTCCTAACATATAACACGTAAAAACTAACTTTTCCCTATTCCTTAGTCAATTTACCTACTCATGACTTATTCAATTATTTAATTATTATTGTTATTATTTCATTTCATTACAACAATTTGAACAGCTGAGATAAAACTCAAAGAAAGAAAAAACTTTCCAGCTAACTTCAAAGTGTGCTTATACAAAAATAATTTGTATTTCTTTTGCAAAACGTATGAAATAAAATAAAATATTAGTCGTGTTTATAGTTTTCTTTGGTAAGTTTGATGAGAAAAAGTACGAAGGAATAAGAAAATAAAGTAGGTGGGACAAGTGTGGTACAAGAGAAGCGTGAGTGTGAAATCCGGGCGTTTCTTGTTAAGGGGTTCCGGCAATAAGACATAGCTTTAGGAGCGCACCCAGGGGGGGCACAGTAAATTGCTTTCTGAGCCCCCTCAACTCGTAGAGCGCCCCAATATGGCCGCCTCCGGCACTTTGACAGTTCTACCTCAACCCACTCTAGAGCTCTGGAATTAAACTCTATTACAGAACCTACAGTCACTTGGTCTACAGGAATGAACAGAGATAGAATGGCGATCGAATAAAATAAGATGAGAATAAATGAATGAAAATGGAAAAAAAAAAAAAAATTAAAATCAAATATCATGTAATGTACTCAGAATAAGCGTCATTGAGACAAGCAAGAATGAAAGGAGTAATCGTCATAATCAAATGATTAAAGGCTGAAATACTTATTGAATAAAATAATTATAGTTATATTTTGACTTAAAAATAATTTTAAATATATATTTTTTTTAAATAATTTTTAAAATGTTTCTTTTAAAAATAATCAGGAAATATTTCCCTGACTGTTTTAATTACTTTTCTGCCTGTTTTTAATACTTAAATGACAAATCAGCGAAATAGTACTTTCCGACCTAAAAGCAGTTAAGTAATGCTTCATTTTGCTGCCGTGAGGGGTAGATAAAAATAGTTTACTCATCAGAACAATAGCTCAATGCTTACCTTCGGTAAGCTCGGAAGAAAAAGCAATTATCAGAAGAAATTATTATTTTTGTCCTCACTTATTACTTAAGAACGCTTGAGTCGTATCTTTAATAGATATTTGATGCGAAGCCGCGGAGTTGATGACAGGATAAGTCAGTGATATTGTTTAATTATTCAATTTGCATTTAAGTAACGAGTAAATCGTAATTGAAACTCCGGCAGTATAATTACCAATTCAAAAGGAATCTGGGTGGTCGCACGACACGATACCTCGAACTGGGTTAGGACGGGAGCTTGTAATTTTTATGCAAACATACCGGGCGGGGAGGCCAAAGCATAACGGGGGTAAATGGAAACCCCCCGCTCCCTGGTGATTGATTAGCATAATTATTCATTCAGTTAGCATAATTTCAAACAACGAGTTGGAGATTGACCTTTCAGCCGGCAGGACAAGTTTAAACCGGAGTACAACGCTTGTCTTCACCCTTATATGAAATATAGTTCATTCGTATCACAAAAATAATAAATAAAAATCACATTTTATCTTAGAAATTAAATTAATTCGTTAATTTCTAGCCAGATATTAAACATATCATTACTTACCCACGTAGGGTAGGGCGGGGCTAGTTGAGCATAGGGGTAAGTTGGGCAATTTAAATATATCTAAAACTGCACAAGTCACAAAAATACTTCAAATGATGGAAATATGGGGACGATGAAGGAGAACGCATCGTGTGACCTTCAGTTGCCCTATGACAATCTAGAAAGATAACAGACACCTTTTTTAATTTTCTTAGTATAAAGTAAAAAACTGTTGATCGCCATTTTTCTCCTAGACATGTAAGTGTTTATATTTTATATATTTATTGTACTTTTGATTATAATTAGTTATTTAGTCCCAAATCTACCCGTTGTTTTCATAACTTAACTTTTTATCTATGTCTAGTCGGGGCTAGTTGGGCAGGCTTGCTCAACTTGCCCCACTCTTATACTACTACAAAAAGTTAAATGTTTATTTTTTATTTTTACAAATACTTAGCAGACTCTGGTAGACGGCTATAATAGGTATGCCTTTTTATACTTTGTAATAACAATTTGTATAATAATTGTATTTATAATTTTGAAATTATTGATAAAAAAAAGAAAAAGTTAAATGTCTCGATGTAAAACGAATGACTCTCACAAGATGACTGATGATAAACCCTGCATTAATATTTTTACCTTACTAACCTCGAATATTTATATTGTTTTTATATTTATATTTTTTTTTATCCTTAAAAATTAATAATAAAGCATAATTTTGAGTACAAAGAGTGTAATAATATCCAAAGATAAATAATCAGTTATGTCGTAAAAGTGTGTTATATTTGCTTTAGATTTTTATATTAACTACATTAGAGATAGGACTTAAAAAAAATATATTTGATCATCAACTGAAGTTTTATTGTAGTTTTGAGCAATTGTCACAACACTATTAAACCTATTCTTTCCATTGCCCAACTTGCCCCATTCCCTTGCTCAACTTACCCCTACCATGGGGCAGGTTGAGCAAGTAGGACGTTTCTCGCATTAATGATAAAATTTTCTAAACCAGATGTGAAATAGTTATATTTTCTGAATACATTTAAAGAAGGGTAAATTAATTATCTAACGTTGAAGGAATCAAGTAAATCTGATGCACCATTTAGGAGTTATTATAGATTATATAAAAATTGCTCAACTAGCCCCCCCCCCCCCCCTTACCCTACTTAATACTCAAAATTATTTCTAACATTCTAAAACTAAAAAACATGATTTTTTATTTCAGAGATTTAAAATAACATATTCTTTTTACTTTACGTTACTTTGGAAGTTGTCTTATTGACCGAGCGAAGCGAGGTCTCCGTTTTAACTCGACCGTTTGGCATTTCGTCTGTGTGTCTGTCTCTCTCTTAATTTTTGTAAATCGACTGTCTTTGCGAGGGAGGCCGCAGGCCGACCGAGCTGTGATGGGGGGCGGGGGGACGCACCTTTATTGTCTATCGAATGGGGGAGGGGGGGGGGGGGTGGTAAAATTGTTCTTTATTTTAAGGCGCCACGGCAAAAAACAAAAAAATAATTATACCCTGACTCTTGATTTTTGGAAAAATTTCGAGTTGGTAATGTCAAAATCGGTTAGAAACCTTAAAAATCGCTTGACCAAACATTGGGTATGGGCAGTTTTAAACCACTCCTTAAGGGTGAAAATTGGCCTTAAAGGGCGAAATAGGGTGTTTTTTGGATTTTTGTACTGATGGGTGTGTTTGTCGTAGAGACATGACGTTTTCTGAAAATTGTTAAGGTTATAGTGTATTTTTAAGAAAAAATTCTATCTGTCGGGAAATTTTCCGGGAAATGGGTTTATTTTCAATGGGAAATGGTCTACGGTCAAAAAGGGCATTTTTTTAACACATTTTTACGTATAACATTTGAAATAATTGAAAATTTTAAATTTTTTTTCAAGGCTTTTGTAGATCCCGCAGAGGTCCATAGCCGGTAACGAGAACTTTTTTTTTACGTGCACCCCCACTTAGGGGCGACATCGGGAAATTTGTTTTTCGCCGATCAGAAAACCAGAGATATTTGGTATGGGGTGTCGTATATCGTTGGAAAGCCCTTGGAAAGAGTACAAAAGTGATGCAAAAACATTATAAAACATTTTACGTTTCAGGCCCTTTAAAGCGAAAAAACACTTTTTACCACTTTTCTTTAAACGTTTTTCTACATGGTTCACGTATCTCCTCCTAGGGCATTTATACGATACTATTGGGCATTTGAGCCTTAAAAGTCTATGAAATGCTGCTCCTGGCGTTTTGCTTTTACACTCGATGGTACTTTTACTTTTTGAGATATGGTACTTTAAATTCAGAGGTGTAAGATGGTGTAACCGTGGCATAAGCCTTTTGTGTGTTTGCTACAAGGTATTTGCTAAAATATTGCAGAAGAGACTTTCCCCTATTGCTGAAGGTTTAATTGGCGAGTACCAGTGTGGTTTTCGTAGAAAGCGCTCAACTACGGATCAAATCTTTATTATAAGGCAAATTTTAGAAAAATGTTACGAGTTTAATGTGGATGTTCATCAACTGTATATCGATTTTAAAAAAGCGTATGATAGTGTCATTAGAGGAAAGCTACGTGAAACCTTAAGTAATTTTCAAATACCACCCAAGCTGATTAGATTAGTAATGCTTACCTTAAGGCGGACAAGCAGCAAGGTGAAAATTGATGATCAATTGTCAGATTCTTTTGAGATAAACCAAGGTCTAAGACAAGGTGACGTCTTATCTACTCTGCTTTTTAACCTGGTGTTGGAACAAGCCATAAGAAGAATCCCTTCAAACCCTGGTGGAACTTTATTTAATCGACAATTACAAACTCTTGCTTTTGCTGATGATGTCGGGTTAATAGCAAGAGCCAAAAGACCACTACAAGAGGGTTATGAAGTGCTTAAGCAAGCAGCACGGGAAGTAGGCCTAGAGATAAACAAGGATAAGACAGAGTACATGTTGATGACTCGTAGAGCCAACATACCCCCAGTACAGGTAGAACTTGGTGAAGATAAGTTTAAAAATGCAAATAATTTCAAATATCTCGGATCAATTTTAACTAGCAATAATAGTGTAACCCAGGAGATACAGACTAGATTGGCAGCAGGTAATAGAAGCTATTTTTCACTCCTGAGGGTAATGAAAAGCAGTATTATTAGCCGAGATACCAAAATCCGAGTTTACCTTACCATCATTAGACCAGTTGTTCTCTATGGCTCGGAGACATGGACATTGACCAACAGAGACGAAGAACTGCTACGACGCTGGGAAAGGAAGGTTCTACGACGCATTTATGGACCAGTGATTGAAGAGGGTCAATGGAGAATACGGTACAACAGGGAGTTGTATCAAATGTATGGTAGACCAGATATAGTTTGTGAAATCCGTAAAGGAATATTGAGATGGTTGGGCCACGTGGAGAGGATGCCGGAAGAAAGAGCTCCTAAGAAGGTCTTCAAAGGAAACCCAGGAGGAAGAAGGTTAAGAGGGCGCCCAAGACTTCGGTGGAACGACCAAGTTGAGGACGACCTCCGACGCCTGGGAGTAAGAAGGTGGAGGACTGTGGCCCAGGATAGAGACCTCTGGAAGCAAACTGTGTTGCAGGTCCAGGCTCTTCGAGAGCTGTAGCACCAGGGATGTATGTATGTATGTAAGATGGTACTTTGGAGGTACGTACAGAGAAAACAAAAGTACTCTTCTACTCTGCTTCGTATGCTCTAAAAATGTGTTTTTCAAGGGGTAAGTGAAATCCCCTTTTTTTAGTATCTTCGAGGGGGGGAAGTCAAGTACCTCGGCGAAATACACACAAAAATCATGTTTTTCCGAAATTTCGAATTTGACCATCTGTACCGTTCGCAATTTTAATCGGACAGGGTTCAAAAGGGTACGGGACTTTAGGTAATATTGTCCTCTTTTAGAATCCGGGTTGTTATTATATTTCTGATTCTAACTTCGGGAGCTACGTCTATGTGAAGGACGTCCTCCTTGGGTAGCCGCAACTAGAAGGGGACGTTGTACCGATTTGAAAGAGGTATCGTTGGAAAGACCATTTAAAATGTACCAAATGTGTGCAAAAATATTTTTGAAAAAATGTACTAGGTTGGTACTTTAGTACCCTTTTGTACTTTTAGAGTGCCGTGTAGGGGGTAGGTTACCCCACTCTGGGGCTAATAGCGTCGAGGGATTTATCAGGTCGAAAATTCCCTTCGGTCAAAAGTTGCGCCAAATAACACTTAAACGCACTGTACCCTTTTCGTACCTGCACCTTTGCGGGTTTGGGTACAGAGGTACTTTTAATACCACGGTAGTTGTAGGGTGCACTGTAAAAATAAAAAAATAAAAAACAGCTGCTTTTTACTCAAAAGTGTGTGGGTTTTATTGCCTTTGTACCCATTTTATTGAAATTTATTTTTTATTTCTACATATTTTGATTTTGTACTAATTGTACCGGTTTGAAAAAATCGGCCGAAAAACGCTACTTTTTAGCCTTTGTACTGTACCGTATATGAATTTCATAGGATCGGGCTAAAACTCATATGGTATTTAGTACTTTATAGTAGTAAAGTGTACATGAAAGGAAAACATTAAATTTATTAACATGCCAGGTACATGAGGGGTACAAAGTTGTGTACCTCTGTTTAAGAAAAGGTAAAAATAGTAGCTGGTCGGCCGTGTTTGATATCGTTGGAAAGCCCTTAAAACGTACTTTAAAAAAATACAAATGTTTATCGAAAAAAGTCACGTTTCAGACTCTTTTGAACGATAAATAGTTTTTCGGGCTCTCAAAAAGTGCGAGGTGAGTCCACTGTTGACCACTTTGTTCTTAAGATTATTCTGTGACAAGATTGTCCTTTTAGAACCTAATACAGTATAATATTGTACAACCCAAGATGTACATTTAATTTAAGTACCTTTAGTACTTTTGGTACAAAACGTACTTAAAGTCTGGGTACTGTGAAGATTACATTTTTAAATTAAATGTGTTTTGTTAAGGTATCTTTATGTAGGCATTTAGTAGGTGTATTAAGGCCTTATAATGCGGTTGTACTGAAAAAAAATTATTTATGTACTTAAAAGGGTACTTTTGTTTGCGGTTTGTCGAAATACGCAAAAATACTCTACTTTTTATTTGTTTTACTGTACCGTTTTTGCTTTTCATAGGATCGGGCTGAAACTCATATATGGTACTTACAACTTTATAGAAGTAAAGTTTGCGCTAAAGAAGAACCTTAAATTTATTACTGTACCCTGTCCATTAGGGGTACATAGTGTTGTACCTCTGTTTTAGAAATGGTAAAAATAGTAGCTGACCGGTCGTTTTTGGTATCGTTGGAAAGCACTTTAAGAGTACTCTAACGTTGTATAAAACATTTTGTACTTTTTCATGTTTCAGGTCTTTTTTGTTGAAATAATAATTTTTTTTTTGTTGTAACATTTTTTGCGGATAAATTTTTGTAATTTCTTTTTAACCTAAGCTCAAAACCCGATTTGTTACTTTAACGAGCGAGGTCTACTGTTCACAGAACTACTAGTTATTAAGGAACGTGTATCGCTTACCAAGGAATCAAAAACATGCTACTAGATCTTAGATTTTGGATCACTGTGTCAGTTTTTAAATCCAACAGAACAGTTATATTTTCTTCTTATTTAGGTATGGTTATAAAATTATTGCAGTTTTTAAATAAATGTCTCCTTTTTAGGTTCCGTAGGAAAATCCAAGGACCCTTATATTTTCCTGCGTGTGTCTGTATGTCTGTCTGTCCGTCTGTCGCCTGATCTCACGGTGACACCTTTCGTCCAATCACTTTGCAATTTGGCATATATGTGTATTATAGCACCTACCCTCACATTTTAAAAGTATAGCGACTTAAAAAAAAATATTTTTCAAAAAAATAAGGGTAAAAACGTAAGGGTAAAAAAATAATTGTTTTTTCTGGAGATCACGTGGGATATCATATGAAAGGTTACGTCGAGCTGATTACAAGAATATATAATTTTTAGGTTATGACTTTGATAGGGCGAGCGTGGGCGAGTTTGAAGTTCGTGTGAAAAGTGCCCCCCCCCCCTTCTATCTAGCATATGTGAAGTGCAAAAATTCCTGAACATTCTTTACAACCAAAAGTAAAGATACCACTCATTAGAAATTTCGAGAAAAAAAAATTGT